>APFE030602873.1:0-12516 GCA_000404065.3 Pinus taeda | reverse complement strand
CGCTGGAATCCAAGTAGGTGTTCATTACCCACTTTGTAATTGCAATTAGGAACTTGCAGAGTAGCATTGATTGATTGTTGCTAGACCCATTTTGGGCTAGTGGGATCGCCTCTGTCCGCAGAGGGGATTTACCTGTTCAACAATCGGTCCTACCATGGTCATACATATATATAATTATCTTCATCGCCCCTTCCACTACGATATGCGATATCAGAGCATTAACGTATGTTTTAGCATTAAACCACTTTAACGAAAATATATCGATTGCATAAGAAACTCGATCTGAATCATATATATAACGGATATCAAATTTTATAGATTCGCCACTATATGCCCATCGGTTCTGGGTCTCCAAGCCTTTGCATTGCGCACTCTGATCTGCGCTTCCTCCAATTGTGATTTGCGATGAGATCTTGACCGTCGATCCGATCCACGATCCGACAATTGAGATTAAATCGCACGATCGCATATCGCTCAAGCTCAATGCCAGAATCCTTCTGCTCCCATACGCCAATGTGATATATTTACGAACCTGATAGGGATATAAATCATTCCCTATAATATTTCAAGTCCGATAGTTGATTCCTATTGTGTTTTTCACCGTTTGTTTGTGTAATTGGGTTTTCCACTTGCGGGAGTTAAACTGTATAATCACCCCGCCGATGTGATATTTCACCTTCCCGATTCGATCTACAATCCGATGGTTCAGATTAACTCGTGTGATCACATATCACTCAACCTCAATTCCTTCGTGATATCCTGGCCCGTAGAAAAAATAAAGTTCTAGTCTTTTTTTTAAACATTCTCCCAAAATTTATTTTTTCTCTGGCGTTGATCTTCTGCCTAACGATCAAGACTTAAAAGCACTTCACAACCTTTACAAAACCTTATATCACTCATATACAAGCTTCCCCTTACAAACCTTTTGGTTACATATGTTTTTAACACATAAATCTCTTGTCGGCGCATATTTCCTTATAAACGATTCACAATGGAAAATGCCCGCATAAGCATAGCTTTCCACCCTTCCGTACAACCTCATCACATTTCCTGAGGTTTAACCTCATCGCAATAGGCCATCAATCCTTCCACGGTGATATGTATATATATGTATGTTCATCACACCTTCCACTCCGATATGTGATATTGGAGCATTAACGTATGTTTTAGCATTAAACCACTTTAACGAAAATATATGGATTACACAGGAAACCCGCTCCGAATCATATATATAGTAGATCTCAAATTTTATAGATTCACCACTATACGCCCATCAGTTCTGGGTCTCTAAGCCTTTTCATTGCGCACTACGATCTGTGCTTCCTCTAATTATGATTTGTGATCAGATCTTGACCGTTGATCCAACGCTTGAGATTAAGTCGCGCAATCGCATATCGCTCAAGCTCAATGCCAGACTCCTTCCGCTTCCATAAACCGATCCGATATCTTTATGGAACTGATAGGGATATAAACCATTCTCTATAATATTTCAAGTTCGGCAGATGATTCCTACTGTGTTTTTTCACCGTTTGTTTGTGTAATTGGGTTTTCCACTTGCGGGAGTTAAATTGTATAATGAGCCCGCCGATGCGATATTTCACCTTCGCGATTTGATTTGCAGTCTGATGGATCATATTAACTCACGTGGTCACATATCACTTAACCTCAATCCCAGACTCCTTCTGCTTCCATACACCGATCCAATATCTTTACGGACCCCATAGGGACATAAAACATTCCCTATAATATTTCAAGTCCAGCTCTTGGTTCGACTGTTTTTTTCACCGTTTCTTAGTGTAATTGGGTTTCCTCTTGGGGGAGTTAAACTATATAATGGCCCCACCGATGTGATATTTCTTCTTGCACAACAACTTGTTCCTGTGTTGTCATAGTTTCAAATATCAATGTATTATCAGATTTTTTCTGCTAATAAATCACTACTTGTCTCATTTAACAGACATTCTCCATCCTCCTTTACATTGGTCATCCTCTGTAAAACACTCCTCTGTTTGTGTTTCTTCTCCCAGGGTTAAATCATCTGCATAGGTTCCTTCCTTCTTAATATCTTTTAGTAGAAAATGGAAAATTGTGTGTGGTAAATTATGTATTTATGTTACTTTTAATTTTATTCAACATTAAATTGTCTTTGTTGATATCGAATGCCTTTTTTTTTACTGTTAGGTGGTTTCACTATTTCATCATGGATCCAGGTATTTGGAGTTCTCTTCCACTCGAAGTTCTCGAACTTGTGTTGTTGTGGCTCCCTTTATCGGTTGCGATAAAGTTTGGCACTATGTGTAAAAAATGGAAGAATGCTTTGCAGGACCCTTCTTTCTTTTTACATTGCAAGAATGTCTCCATGAACCAATTTGGATTTCTTGTTCGTTTTCTCCATAGTGGAGACAATTGTTTTGTTGCACAATACCTTAATCAGAATGGCCACATATATCAATTTCATTTGGGATTCATGGATTCAAGATACAGAGTAGAGTTTGTTGTTGGATCAATGGTGGTTTTATCCTTACCAACAGAATGCTCCCAAACACACAACTATTTTGTAGTGATTCCATTTACAAAGGCATTTAAAAACATAGGGCTAGTACAAATTGGAGACTCGGGGTTCTTTTCATTATTGGAAAATGTAAGCCACAGAAAATATGACTAGGTTGTTCTAAAACATATCTATGACGGAATGCACTCTGAATTTTATGTTTGTAGTAGTCTTGATAGGGTATGGTAAAGGGTTGGTGTTCCATTTGGTGGCACTTCACCCCCCAAGAATGTAGTTTTTTATAAAAGTAAAATGTTTTGGTTGTATCTCGACAAGGAGTATGAAGATTATCCTTGGTATGGTAGACAATCTATTGGTTTGACGTAATAAAAAATGAGTGGGGTCTTTCATTTGTTCTAATTACTGACATACTTTGTATGTCATTAGCAATATACATGAATCAATTGATATGCCTTTTCAATGATGGGTCCACTTCTGTATCGTCAATTGAAGAATTAGATCATTTCCAATTTGGTCAATCGTGTTTTAAATGAAGAATTGACTAATTTTAAGATGATTGGGGTTTCAGATGGAAGTTGTTGGAATAAATTTTTGCAGATATAAATAGCAAATGTCCTAGCTATCTTTCGTTCCGAATAGTCCATGGTCTGGTTCTTATGTGCAATAGCAGTGAAGTTCCTTTCCTATTATATGACATGGTGACTCACATCTGTTTTCCAATAGATATTGATTGTTCAACTAATGGGCAAATGTCTCGGTTTTGGTACCCAGAACAAGAGGACTCCAATGATCTGATTGAGTATGGAGATGTTTTTGCAATTGCTTCCCGTATGGATTCTGTTGATGAGATTCCACCATTGGATATGGTGATGGATTCTTATGATATTAGTATTCTTGGTAACGCTTATACATATTTCCATTTTATATACTCTATGTGGTTGTGGAAAATATTTCCATTTTTGCCTCTATACATACAGTGTGTCTTTATGGTAATACTTTAAAATTATGTTTGTATCTATCTTTGTGAGGTAAAATATTTAATATTGTTTCCGCTAAAGTTTTCTTATTTACATGTAGATGTTTCTCGATGGTATGCTTTTTCCTTTGTTTGTATAATGATAATTTCTATGATTTATGTTATACATTATATTTGTAATGGTTTTTGTTATTGATTCTCAAACAATTTTATATGTTTATGTTCATTTTAATATTTATATTTATATTTTGATAGTATATATAGTTCCAAATTTTTAGATTCTTGTGTTGCACTAGTGTGGATTCCATTTTGATTATAATATGATACATGGAAATTTGGGCTTCTTTTTTTGTTTGGGCCATTTGGAAGAATTCATTTGTTTTTTTTGCCATTTTGAAATTATTTGTTTTTGTTTTTAGGCATTTGGAAAAAGCCTTGTACATTTTCATAAGTTTATATGCTTGGAAAAAAAAAAGATATACACTTTTTATGTTCGATGTTTATGATTGCATAATGAATAATTATTATTCATTGTAGACATGTCATCTGAAGGCACAAGCGTGCGTGCAAGAAAAAGAACTTTGTCATCACAATCACGTGAGAGGTCTAATGAAAGTCGTCGTTTGCGGTATCAACAAAATAAGGATGCGATAAATGAGTGTAGGAGAGCTGCATATAAGAGAAAAACGACTGAAGCCACTCTTCAAAATGATTCTATAGTTCCTTGTAAGTATCGTAGAATGGATGATATAATGGAAAGAACATTTCCTGTTGATAGTTCATTATCAGGATATGCTCCTCCTCAACATAACCTTGTTCTTCGATGCTCATCTGAAAATGTTCATAACATTGGGGAAACATCTTACAATCGAGAAGAACGCCATATAGATATTGTGCATGCAAATGTCCATCCTAACCCTTCCGTGTGTCCAATTGCATGTTCTGATGGCCAAAGGTTGCAAATAAGTGGTGGTCGAGGTAATGATGACATTTTCTGTGATGATTTGAATGATATTTTACTTTGCCATTTGTTTGATAATTTGGATTCAGCTGCTCGAAACAAAAGACCTTCAAATCCTGCTTCTCAAAGTAATGTGGTCCCACCAAGATAACCAGTCATCCCTAATAGAATTTCACATGACACAATGGAAGTAACACAATTACATTTTGGTTTCACTGCAATAGTGGTTGTTCAACTACATTCCAGACTGATGTAAATTTTCAGTGTTTTTTTATTTGCTTTTAGTTTTTTAAATTTCTAATTGCTTAGACAATGAATTTTATTTTCTTTGAACAGGACAGAAGTCATTCCAATAGAGGCATAGAAATTAACTTGGTAAATGTTACATCTACTAATGTTAGAAGTGAAGAGGACCTATCTCATAGCGTTCATCCACATCCGCAAACAAATGTAAATGTTGAGTGGATTTGATATTTTTCTCATTTTCTGATTTACAGTTGCCATGAAATTGTGTTTTCTAACATTTCATGGAGAAACCATGATGTCATCTTGTTAGGTTGGCTAATTGGAATCCAAAAGATCAAATTGTAAAACTATTGTAGATGTATTTGATTTATTTTCAATTTTTGAATCTTTATTTTTTGGACATTTAGTTTTATAATGTGTTTTATTTCTTTGAAACAGGAAACAACTCATTTGAATAGAGGCAAAAAAACTATATGCAAAAATGTTATGTCCACCGTTCTTAGAATCCAAGAGCAACCATCTGATAACGGTCATCCACGTGAAGACAGAAATGTAAATTTTGAATGCATTGTATTCTTTTTCATTTTCTTCATTTATAGTTAGTTACAAATTAAATTTTAAAGTCTTTTATGACAGAGAGACCTTTACATGCTCTCAGATTTGCAAAATGCACACCATAAATTTGGAATAGATGCATTCCATGTGGTTCAAATTTGCGAAGGGAATCTCATGTTCTTGAAGATGAAGTAAATGTTAGAAGAGATTTTACTCATTGAAATGGTTTTCAACATGGTTCGGCGAGTAGAGATCATATTCATTCTGATGAAAACATGATTGTGGTGCATAAAAGGTTTCGAGCAAAGATAAATAGCTTTTCAGTTGTCCAGATGTGCCACATTTTCCAAGAATCATATCCCGGAATTTTTGTTGTCAGACATGCTGAAGGACCTCTTTGCAAACAATGTAAGAGTGAAACAGGAGCCCATCATTTTTGTGAGTATAATAACATGGATCCTGGTGAGCAACCTCATATTTTAAGAATTCTTACTCAAGTTGAAGAAATGCTAATAGCACGTGTGCATCCCATTTTGCAAGTGACACATGCTCTAGGTGGGCAATATAAGTATAGTGGTCATACAATTAGCTTTCCTCAAGATATTTCTATAATTGTACGAAGCCTTCCCCGACATGTTGAAGATATTGACTTTCTAATTTTGAGGAGACATGGCGCTGAGTCTAAATATTATGAATGTTATGTCAAAAGGTCTCGAGTGATGGATGCATTGCTTTCAAAATCCAGCATGATCAATACTATTGAGATGTTGTAATCGATTATGATTCACTGAATGCTCTGCCGGAAAGTTCAGCAAATATCTCCTCCAGGCTTAAATTTGTTGATTTTCATATTGAAGAATCTGAGATCAATGAAACTAATAATGAAGAGGCAAATGCTGAGCATTTTCCCTCTAATCCTTCTTCCTTGTTGTTTTCCTACCAAATGAACGCTGAGAAGTGGAAGAAATTAGAACATTTCTTGATAATGTTCATTCTTTACATGTTCAAGACATGGATTGGGCCACTATTGGAACCTCTCTTGTGAATGAATATAATATAGATGAGTTGTTCGATATGGCATTCCCAACATTGTTCCCCACTGGTGATGTTGATTAGTTGCAATCATGTGTTTGTAGTGTTGAAGTTCATGAATATGCCTTGCATCTTCTTAGGTACTATGATCAGATATTTGGAAGCCATCCTCGGTTTAGATATTACCTATTAAACATGATAATGTGGCATCAGACCCAGGCAATTACAACAGTTTTTGCAAAGAAACATTTACATGATAACTCACCTACAACAATTGAGGAGTTGCGTCACCAACTATCTGATTTACTAGATAATAAGTTGGTTGAGCATCTTATGCAATTTGGTTCTTCTCTGAGAGGTACAAGGGCATACTGGACTAGGTGTCCATTTGAATTGACGGACATGATTACTCAGTTAGGATGTCGATCTTTATTTTTTACTTTAAGTGCAACTAACACAAAGTGGCTAGAGCTACATAACCTCATGCCCATACATTCACATTCTTATTCTTCAGATGAGCATCGTATGAAAATTGAGAATGTTATCCAGTACCCTCATATTGTTGCGGCATTTATGCACCACAGATTCAATATTTTTCGAGAGGAAGTTATCCAAAAATACCTTAAAGCTAAAGACTTTTGGTACAGGTTTGGGTTGAATTTTTCTTCTATACTCTTCCAACTTTTATTGTGGTTCTATTTATATTGTTTGTAGTAACTATATGTTCATTTATTTCAGATATGAGTGGCAACACAGAGGTTCAGCGCATATCCATGGTTTCCTATGGTTAGAAGGTGCTCCTGACATGGAAATACTTGATTTGTCAAATAGTTCTGATGTACAAGTTGCAAAGATGTTCTTTGACAAATATGTAACTACATGGAATCTGCGTGATATCCATCGTTGCAACATAATGGTTCCACGAGGCCTCAATTATGACCCTTTCCTATTGGATACTGGTTAGGTTTTCTCTTGTGATCCTCATAATGATTACGAAGAATTGTTAAACCATGTCCAAAGGCACACAAAGTGTACTGTGGGTTGTTGTTTGTGAAAAAAGGGCGCTATTCTAACATGTCGGTACAATGCTCCATGGGATCTTTGTGGTGAATCAAGATTGTTCATAGATTATTAGGGAAGAAAAAAATATGAGCCAGCAAGAAATGATGACAAGCTTAATGTACATAACATTGACCTTCTAACAATGTGGTGTGCAAATGTTGATTGCCAACCAGTGGTTTCTCACTATGCTGTGTTGAAATACATTGCTAAGTATGCATCGAAAACAGAAAGAATGTTTGAAATTTATCATCATATGTTAACTAGAATTTAAAATTCTATTGTCCCTGAGGATCTTGCTTTATGTGCATATAGAAAGTTTCTTGCAGAAACGATTGTTGACCATGATATTAGAGCACAAGAAACATGCCATATGTTGCTTAAGCTGCCTCTTGCTGTTTGTAGACGAAAATTTGTTTCCTTAAATGTTGGAAGAAAGGTTTTTAGGAAAACATCAAGGGATGGCTTGTAATGTTCATCTGAGAATACTTTCGTTCAACATTATCAGAAGAGATCTTTTTTCCTTGAACATCTATCTTTGATAGAAACAACAAGATCTTGGACGTTTGATAGTAAGCATAAACAAAATCCATGGAAGGCTAGAGATGTTCATGCTATTGTTCGGGTTTGGCCATGGTTATATTCTATTCCCAGTGAGGATTCAGAGAAACTGAAACCTTTTGCTGGTCAGAATTGCTATTCTACAAGCCATTTCGTGACATTTCTCCAGAAATTGGCCTTTCAGGTGAAGTTATTATTGAAAGTTGGAGGAATTTTCGATATCGAGCATGGCATGTTTATCGACAGCCATCAATTATAGACAATATTGGATATGAAGAACATGGTGATTTTTCTAACCACGAAATGAATGTTGAAGATGATTTTCAAGAATGGCATATTTTCTCTCATTTGGTTCCATCAAACGATGTGAATGTTTCTGATCTTCACACCCTTGGTTGAAGGGACTTTGATATATCCTTTGATTGGGAGAGTACAACTATTTCTAATGATGTTATAGAGGAAGCTACTAATTTTATAAGGATTGCAAAATCAGCGGGTGATATTGTTGACCTATCAAATAAAACATTTGCATCTCCGGGTTCTTTGTCGGAAAAACAATGACTTGCTTTTGAGATTGTGCTAAGGAATTTTGCTGAATATGAAATTTGTGAAGCTCTTATTATGATTATTTAGGGCAATGCAGGCACTGGGAAGTCTTTCCTTATCCATTGTATTTTTGAAACTCTTTCTAATTGATGGAAGAAGCCCTTTGCTTCTTCCTGTGCCAACAAGAATAGCTACTTTTAATATACATGCAAAAATAATACACTTGGCTCTAAAAATCCCAATTAAAGAGATGCAGCCACTACAGGGGCAGTCACTTGCAGTATTCCAAGAAGAAATGTGACATGTTAGATATATATTGATTGATGAAATGAGCTTTCTAGGATCAAGGTTGTTTATGCAGATAGATGCTTGGTTACGAGAAGCATTTCCAGACAAAAAGGCTTGTCCTTTTGGTGGGAGATCCATCATCCTTGTGGGTGACCTTGGCCAACTGCCCCCTGTGAGAGATAAGCCTTTGTATGCAGGTAATATAGTAGGGAAAGTCTTGTGGAACAAATTCAACATTGTTGTCACTCTTGACACAATCTTTCGCCAACAAGGGAATAATCAGAAACAATCTTGTTATCGTAGAGTCCTCAATAACATAAGAAATGTAGACCTTGTTCTAGAAGATTGGGACTTTCTTATGTCTCAGGCTGATATGAGGTTGCATCCTACGTAAAGAGATTTATTTAATGTAGCAGTTCACATGTTTCCAAGAAATAATTTGGTGTCCTTTCATAATAGGCATATGTTAAAATCATTAAATTCTCCAATTGCATGATGTGATACTGAATACTCAAGGCGTTCAAAAATCGGTGGTGTTGATGATGATCAATTTGACCGTGAAGTTTTTTTGTGTTGTGGTCAGCGTGTTATGTTTACATGTAATTTATGGGTTGAAGCTGGCCTGGTGAATGGTGCACTTGGTTTTGTTAAGGATATATTCTATGCGCCTACCTCTAAGCCACCTACACTTCCAATGTTCACAATTGTTGTTTTTGATAAGTATGTTGGTGTTTCATTTGATTCAAGCAATCCAAAAATTGTCCCTATCACCCCAGTGATAAGAGGAAATTGAAAACAAATTCCTTTGAAGATGGCATGGGCTCTTACAATCTACAAGTCACAGGCACTGACTTTAGAATGCGTTTCAGTTGATATCGGGAATAAAGAGCAGCAAGGCCTTACCTTCTGTTAGTGTCAGTCTTTACAGCCTACCTCCAGTGATCAAACATGCTCTTACAAAGTGATTTTGATGTGTCAAGGTCAAATTTTGTCATTTCAGTGAGTCTTCAAGCAAAATTTGGTCACTAGGCATTAGGTCTAGGGTTTGCTTTAACTCCTTCTAAAGCTGCCTAAATTCCAATCTATGTCACTATTCAGCTGAGTATATCATCATTCATAGGGTTTTCATTATCATGTCAGTGCCTAATGAGTCATTTTACGTCTTGTTCATGCTTCAGTTGTGCCTTGGCAAGTTCATTTCCCTCTCCTAGGGTTTTGAAGCCAATTTCTCTTGGATGGTCAAATCAATGGCAAAACTTGTTTCCTGATGTTCATACACCTTCCCCTATCCTTAAAGTACCATATCATACACTTCCCAACACTCAGATTCCCCAAAATCCTAATTTTTGCACAAACCCTAGTTTCTAGCTACAACCTGGAAATTTTCTTGGTTTGGCCTGTGATTTGCCCTTTTGGACCCCTTCCCCTCACTCAATCTCTGAGATTCCACTTTCCCCTGCTTCCTAACATCCCTCCCCACTCCCAAAAATTTCCCCAAGAATTTAGAAGCCCCCTATCCCCTTCATTTCGGTTCATTTCGACCAAATTCCTTGTTTCACACATTAGGGCAAGTTTCACTCAAATGATGTTTCAGAGTAGTCAGAGATGAATTTTGGAAACCTGAGAGAGGTTTTCGTCCACAACATTCCAAGGAAGAAAAAACTCTTTCAATTTTTACACAGGTGTCATGATTTGAGAGAAATGTCAAGAATACCATTGCCTCGGGAGAATCAAAGACACCTCTGACGTGACCTTGGAAAAATCAAGTTTTCTCCTAGCTTGGTTGGCCAAATGATTTTCTTGATGGCTAAAATGATAACTAGACATAAATATTTTTCTAATTATCTATCATGAGCTCAATTTGGGGTTGAGGAAGGCATTCAAAAGTTGACTGCAACAGCACTTTTCTTTCAGGCAGCCTCATTTGGCACTTTTTGACCAGTCTTGGGAGATTTGATTTTTAACAGGTCAAATCAACTCCAAATTGAGAACTTCCACTTGGGATGGAAAGTAGACAGACCAAGAGTTCCAATGAGCCATCTTGCACCTGATTTGGACCAGTGGAACCCACTCAAAAGTTGCATCAAAGGGGCGCGACCTAAACTATAGGGGGCGCGACCGTGTGCGCCAGCTTTGCCAGAATTGCAGAAAGTGACCTTGGGCGAAATGGTTTTTGAGGGGGGAAAACAACTCCAAATGCATAACTTCCACTTGGGATGGAAATTAGACAGAAAAAGCTTTCCAATGAGCCATCTGGCACCTGATTTGGACCAGTGGAACCCACTCCAAAGTTGCAGCAAAGGGGCGCAACCGTGTGCGCCAGCTTTGCCAAAATTGACCTGTTTTTGTCAAAAGACACTGTTTTGACTATGGTTGACCATTTTTACATGTAGATGATGGATAAATGTAATATTTTCATGTCACTTTGATAGATTTTATCTCTCTTTACCCTTCTAGAAGCTTCCTTGATGTAAAAAGTGAATAATTAATGCATGAATCAGTTAGCTAAGTAATAGAGGAAAGTTGTTGAGCTGGCCTATTATCTAGTGCTTAGTTTGGAATTAGTTCAAACTGCTCCTAGAAGGATGAGCTCGACCCCTAGAGGCAAGGGAAGAGGTTAGCTTGCCTATATTATGTGTTTTCTTAGTCATTTTGAGAGGTTGGAAGGTTGGACTCTTGTGGGAGAAAGTTTCATTGTATATTGTACATCTATCTTTGCAATTTCAAGAGGAAGAAGGCCAGGGTTTTGCAGACATCCTTGTGGATTCTTGTGGATTGTAGTGTTGATGGTGTGTTCTCTATATGTTCTTGTAAGTTTGTTTATGTATTCCACATCTCTCTTTTGCTTCTATTTGGACAGATGAAGTGGTAAAGTTTGAATACATGCTTTGACATGCTCAGCTTTTTAGTTTGTTCAAAATTAATGTTTTCTACTGTCTAGAGAGGATTCAAATGGTTTTTTGCCCTCTTTAGCTCTTTCTCTATCATCCCTGGTCATCCATCTCAGATTAAGGCATCAGTGCTCACTCCTACCTTGCCCCAAAGATCCCCCTGCAAAAACTGTGCTCAATCCCCGCACCCTGAATTGCACTCCCTCCAATTGCCACCAAAAAACCAAAAATCTTTAAATCAACCCCCCTTATCAATTTACTAGCCTAATATCTTTGATCCTAATTGGTCAGCTTATCATATTGAAAGATCTACCGAATCTGACCCGAGAGAGCCTTCTCATACCTCGTAGGGCTAGCTACGAGGTGAAATGGTTTGATGTAGCCTTGAGAGTTTGTCTATCTCAGCCTAGGTGAATTCCAAGCGCTAACATATTGGCGACCATACTGGGGAGAACAAATTTGTAATTTACTCATTGACGTGTTATTTCATAAGTCTTAGACGGAGTCTGAAGATACGCCAGGTAGCCTTCGAACACGCTCTTGTTTTACATCAGCGTTAGTAGATAAACGCTGCTTCAGTCGATCTCCGTGAGATTTTGAAATCTTCACTTCATTGACAGTCTCTTCCCAGTATCATTATGGACTCGAAGCTTTAAATGATAGGCTAAGAGTTTTCATACGGCTGAGTGGTTTTTCCTTTCCTAGTCCATTTGCGAAAAAAAGCTGGCTACTGATTCAAGAACTCTTGTTAGATCTAATTCATCGCCTGCTGTTATTAAATATTTTGAAGATCTTGATTTTGATGAAAGTTTTGAGTTGTCTTTGTTCAAAACCAAATCTGAAAGTGACCTTGATTATTTAGTTCCCGACCCTGATTTTGCTGCTACTA
>APFE030602871.1:25660-60397 GCA_000404065.3 Pinus taeda | reverse complement strand
ATCTCGTACTCTGATGAATGCTCTGATGCCATGACTGTTGTGTGTACTATACTTGGGCTGCCCTTTGATGATGGTGTGAAACTAGGTGTTGTTGTGATATCTGCCACCAAGGGGAGCAATGAAACAAGGGAGTATTAGGAAGGGAGTAATATGATGGGAATAGGGGTTATGGGGAGAAGTTTGTTTAGGGATATGTAGTGGGTTTGGGTATTTGATAGGGTAGGGTTTTGGGGTTTTGATAAGGTAGGGTTTTGGGGTGTTATGTTGAAAAATAAGAGGAGGGGATAGGGAATTGGGTTTGGTAGTGTTTTAGGGTAGGGATAATAGGAAAAATGAGAAAGGGGGATAGGGAAAAATGGAAACCAAGGGAAAAATGTGGAGTGAAAATGGAACCTTGGCACTAACACCACAATTTTGCAACCCTAGCTACCATAGTTTTGATGTTTTTTGAGTGGTTGGTTTTATGATTTTTGTGGCAATTAAACATAGCCAAGAACCACCATATCATTCATAACATTTGATGAACAAGCCGTGATATAGAGCCTACCTGTCAATTTGAGGGGTTTCACAAGCAATTTGAGGAAATTTGGCACGATTTCGGCCCTTTGTGGGTGTGCATCGCACGCCAAACCCAGTGCACTGCGCCCTGTGTGTGCATCGCGCCCGTTGAAAATTTGCACTGTGGGGTGGCTCTGTGTGTGCCGCGCCCCTCTGTGTATGCGCCCCACCCTAGAAACTGCCTCCAACTTCACTCCAAACACGCACTTTTCCTCTCAAACACCTTGCTATGTTTCTCAATAACCTTGATTAGCACAATTACTTTGATTTTGGTGGAAACTTGTATATAAAGGCTTTGAAGTCATCGGTTTAATTTTTTCCTCTTCAAAAACCCATTTTGCTAATGTTGTGTTTTGACACTTTTTCACTGACTTAAAGCAATACTGAATTTCACTTTTCCCTTTGAAATTTTAGCTCAAATGATGAAATTTTCGGCACTCTTTGCAGGGCTTGCATGATAGGGAATTTGGTCACGGAAACCATGACTGCACCTGAAGAAATCAATTGACGACTTTTTTGAAAATTTTATCACAAATGGCACTGTTTGACTTTTCTTCAAAACAGAGTTTTGAAGAACAGTTGAAGTCTATCAACATGACGATGAAACTCTCTGAATCATAACTTTGTAAGGGCCTCACTCTGGCCTGCATGGATGTAATTGACATGATTGAAGACCAAATTTATTAATCCCTAGACCTAACTATCGAAAATGACTTTTGTCCTTTAAAGGACCAGACCTTTTACTGTCATGGACTTTAATGATCATTGACAAAAGACCTAAGCCAGCAGGAGCCAGACATGAGGGGAAATGACTACCATGACCTTTTCCATCAGATTATGGCATGCCCCTAGCAGAATGCAACTAAGTGAATGGAGCAGGACTCCTAAAAATGAAATTCATAAAGAGTTTTGATCTCTGATGGAGGACTGACCAGACCGTCTCTAACACCATCCTTCAAGATTGCTACTCCAAGGAAAGATATAATTGCTTTGTAAGAAGTATAGACGTAAACATATATCTTGTAAGAGTCATTGAAGTCTGAAGATAAGTTCAATCCTGCTCTCAAAAGAGAATTATTGGATTATCTCCAATCTCATCTCTGTCTACACCACTTCAAGATGATTATGTTTTGAAATATTGGCCCTGCCTACTGGTTTACACTGACCACATGCCTTATACTTATTACAAATATGAGGCATAGTCTCAAATGTCATATCTTTCCACTATCAAATTCATCTAAGCGAGTACTATAAACACCATCAACATATTTATGTACAACAACCCCAAAATTTGTTGCACATGATACTCTTAAAAATTAGGATGCATTCTCTACATGATTATGTTGTCAATAACAAATTATGGAGTGCTCCTCTACTTTTAGTTATGTAATTCCTCGGGGACTTGATCTGCACTGACATCCACCAACAATTTGTTGTAATAAGGAGTTTCTAGACACTTTGTCATGGACTTAGGTCTCTGAAATACATAATCGTTGCACCAGGCATATTAGATGGTTGTTGAATGAATTAAGAGTGAGCATTAACATGAGAAAATGTGGCAATCCCTAAGTTTATGTATTCAATCCATTTCCCACTCTTCCATAACCGGGTCAATCAGGTATACATCGATATAGCAGCTGGATTCATCCTTACTCCTATAGCTTTGCAACTTTGTAAGAGGAAAATTGACTTGTTTCATTTACTTGACAATGAATGTTGCATTGGACTAAACTTCCTCCCATTGTCCAACTCCTCTACATCCATCTTCTTTCAATCATTTTGTCTAATAAATATTAGATCTACTTGTTATATTAACATAAAACAACCTATTATTCAAATTTCCCTTTGCATTTTGATCCCAACTTCATCACCTGGGAAAGTTTTGATATCCCTAAATTTAACCTACATCTAAAAAGTGAAACATAGTACATCCATGGTGGCTCATTCAGATGAAAAAAATGATGCTACTCACAGTGAGAGTGTTGGAAAAGTGGAAAATCAACAAGAAGCTCAATCATCAATATATTATCAAAATGATGTAAACAAGGATGCAGTTGATGTTTCTATTGAGATGCAACCTCCAATACAAAATTCAACAAATGGTACAATGGTTCTAGATCGCTAAGACCAAGAAGTTGTCCAAATTAATGATATGAGCAAAGTATGTAGGATGAATGAGGAAGAATTCTACATGGTGAAAAAAATGAAATGGTGTTAGCAAATGATTTTCATCACAGAACATCTCCATCTGAAATTTTTTGAGCAAAAAAGGTTGTGTCAAAGTGAGAACTACAATCAGGATGCTCAATAGCAAGAAATATGGCAAGGAAAGCAACATGATGACAAAGAGAGCAACTCAATAACAAGGGTATTTGTCCTTGATGCAGACAAGGGGTGTAAATGATAGGGGTATATGTCCTTAATGGGAAAATATTGTTAAGAAAAGCACCCATTTGGATTGATGAGAAAGGGGGAGAGAAGGAAAGGGATTCTCATCATTAATAAGAGTTAGCATGTATGTTTCCATCAATGACAAAGGGGGGTATTTTTGGATAAGGTTTTCATTGATGTCATTGATGTTAAACCCTAGCATATTGAAGCAAGACCAAGTTGAAGCAAGCCCTAATATGCCCTAAATGAAGAAGTATATGATGATGATGATGAAACCCTAGGTGCACGAAAATATCACTAAGCATTAAACCTTAGAAATTAGTGGCATGATCATAATAGGGTTCTCATGGTGAAAATGGAAAAGGTATCTATGATATGATCAAGGATGAAGTTTTAGGGATAATCACCCTGTATGTTGAACCATATTTGGTTCATCACACCAAATACAACAAGATTTCAAAGGAAATCTAGTATAGCTTCAAGACACAACTTGGGCTTGTGTTTTGACATTTATCCCATGCATTAATGGTTCATTAGATCCTCTATGCTTTATTTTTTAAAGACTCTAGATAGCATCGAAATCCTGTGAGATGAATAGTCGGTACATTAAACAAAAAATAAACCATGTGATAATATGAAGATCAATGTTTGTAAGGCTTGAATAGCAACAACATTAAATGATGTTTTAGAATGAATTGAATGGAATTTGTCTATGCAATTTCAATTGGTATACACAAGTAGAAGGATTCATTTTTCCTAGAAAATTATCCACTAGCGATTAAGTGTTCCAAGATGATGTTACACCTAAAGTCAACATTATTCTCAAACAATATAAAAAAAGGAATTTATGCACAAGTTGTTTAAAATGGTCATGTTGACACCTTAACCAAGAGACGTGTTTCTTCACAATAGGTCAAACAAGTATAAATACGAAGTTGGACTCCTCGTTCTAGCCACTGAACTTAGTTGAGATAGGCTAGAAGCATAGACATATTTGAGGTGAGAAGGAGCAAAACATGAATAATTCTAGTGTTGGGAAAATCTTATATGGTTTCTTGGTATTTTTTTGTGGTTGATCCTGGACTTATGCCTCATCCTAAAGGAACAAAACTCAACATAAGTAACATAATTCTATCACAAGAAAACAAACCTCAACCTAGTCTCCTGTAGCATATTTTTTTGGTTCTAAGCAAGCTCCTTGGTATTTCTTGGCCTAGTCTCTTGTCGCATGTCTCTGTGGTTTGGATATTGAAGCAAGTTTCCTTGCATTTTTCGACCTAGTCTCCTATAACATAGTCCGGTGGTTCAGATCTTGAAGTTGTTGGAGAATCAATTAGGGAAATTATTAAAACAATTCTCCTTATCCTTAATAATTTCTTATGAACTTTAGTTAGCTTGTTATTGTTATTTATTAGATTCTTCTCATCAAACAATTATCAAGAGCATAAACCATGAAGATCATGAAATATAATGGAAACAAAATATAGGCTCCAAGTCAGGGAAAAACCCATCCAAGGGAAAAATCCATAAAGAATATCTTCTATCCTTATAGAATTAGATCAAATGAGAAATCCAAGACCCAAATTTCAAATCCAATACCTCATCCAAGCGCCAAGTTAGCCCTGCAATAAATCCTTCTACAATGAGTCAAATTCAAGTTAAGTCAAAACCTTCAAATTTGCTTCAAACTCATATTTTCGGCCCCCGGTCACAGAATTTCAAACCTGCAATGATTTCATAAATATTGGCCCCTGTAGTAGCTTCCCATAAACCCTAATCTCGCACATGTGAGAGAAAAACACTGCAAACTAAAATTATTGCTTCTTCCTTGACTTTTACTTCCCTATTTGAATTTCACTCTTCTTGTTTCTTCTTTCTTGTTTGAGATTGAACTTCTAAAGTGAGTGCAAATAAGTGAAACCCTCTTTCTTTATACAACTTTCACATGAGGTTGAATAGGCCTCTTCTAGGTTGATTTTTCACTAGTATGGTCAACTTGGTCTTGGAGGTCAATTTGACTTTCTAGACTAAAAAATAAATTATTTTTCTTGTTACAAAATGCCCAAATGGGTCTTATACAACTAATAATGACTATCTTGACTCATGACAAATATAATTTTTACCTAAGAACTCCTAGAAGCATGAAGAACATGCTTTATCTAGTTGACCAATCAATGGAGCATGAAACCCATGTTAGAAAATAATATTTTTCTTTCTTCTTTTGCTTGTTACATAAGATATACATAATGACATGAGTACAATGAAAATTATGAAGACCGAAACTAGTTACGATTTCCAACACTCCCTCTTAATTAGGGAGGTATTCATATTTGTACACAAGGTACAAGGATATTCTCAAACTGAAATATTTTCATAAGAATAGTCAGATTGATAAGCTATCTTTAAGCATCAATATCATAACCAACATTATTATCATAGTAGGGCATTTAACTGACAATATCTTTTTATTTCAGAGGATAATGTTGTGATGCTTTACATGAGACACCACACTACCTCTTAAGGCACATACCCGATTCAGATGTTCACTAGGTATGTCCTTTTAGGACTGTACTTATCTTGTAATACCCATCCTTAAATAATATCAGTACTCTTCAACCACCCTTTTCTTGGATACCTGTCCAATCCTCAAAATGTGTCAGTTAACTTCTTATCTTCGATTCTTTATCCTCAAGGAATATCAATCTCAAATGTTTATCCAATCCTCCATTCTCCTTTATAGTGCCTTCACTATTGTTGTTGGTCTTGTTCTAGTGCATGTCACATGGAGAATATGATGTTTAACATCACTCCCTCTCATCTAGAGAGGAGATCCTCATTCCCTTTTGAATAGGGAATAGACCCTTGCTCATTTTTCAACTTTTAAGGAGACTTCTTACTCCTTCTCAAACATAGAGGAGATTCCTAACTTATTTTCAATTGGGAAGTTAGCTTTTTAGTGTGTCTTCATCAATACATCAACTACTTAATGGAAATCTTCAAGTAGCTACATTCCTCCTTGCCTTTTCATCTCAACATATTGAACTTTTGTAATGGAGCCAAAATTTCTTTTGATGGGGTTCAAGCCATCAACCTTTCATATCACTTTTCCTGGTCATCATCAACAAAGGAATTACATTGAGCCAATCAAAGTACAGTTAATCATAACTTCCTCTAATCATGAAAGTGATCATATTCATTGTCATTGAAACATCAAGTTATCTTTTTTTACTTCTACCTTTCAATCCCAAGATGATGTAGACATCTTGATGACATAATCCTTCAAGGGTTACCAAAGCCATCCACTCAATCCATGTATTTATTGAATTGAGTTCAAAATACACAGTTGTAGATACACTTGCCTTAACTACCATTATCCATTTCTGCAACATTCCTCCAAGTAGCAAAAAAAACATATACCAACTAATTAACCAATACCAAAACATCTATATCATATTTACCTTAATAGGATAGTCTATATTCAAAATGTCAGAATTTGCTTTCTTGTTTCCTTTGAGATCAATATCCTTTTCTATGGTCTATCAACATATTGTACAAAATTCCTCTCCATGCTTTTACTTTTAATCGAAGTACCCATGGAGCAAGGTGCAATATCTTCTTCTTTGGAGTTTTCATTCAATAAATCTCTTTCTTTCTTTGTGAGACCATATTTTATGTTGATCAATTTCATCATGTCTAAGTCATGCTATCTTATGGAAGAGTCTTGATATTTATCCATTCCAAATCATACCAAAATCCTTCTATCAAGTAACCATATGGAAGACTTCCCATGCTTGTGTTTATGACTAACTCATTCTGCAAGATTCCTGTAGACATGAGTTCTACCTTATAGAGAAGAGACACTAAAAACATGCATACATTTTATTCCATAGAAACATCTAGGCATCCTTCCTTTGAATGAGTTTGCTTCTATCCTTATTGAAGATAAGTTTCCCTTAAGAGGAGATAGACTTCAATTCTGCATCTTAAACTACAACTTGAATGTCATCATCCCTTCATCCTTTAATATTATTGTCAATCATAATGCCTCTAAACATTAAAGATCCTTCCCTGAATGATGGTTCTTATTGGAGGGCCTTGACGATCCTTTCTGCAAGATGATTACTTATAGCATTATGTTAGAAAATACTTGGATGAACTATGATGTGCAAGATGGTCCCAATCTTCTCATTATTACCAACTATATGACTTCTTCCAAAGCAAATTCATCATGTAGACTCTAAATCTTTTATTATCATATGCTTCCTTCTATGATGTCATGCTTTACAAAAATAAAGACTCTTCAAGAGAGTTAAATGATGCCTGCTACTCTAACTGCTACTTGATAATAAAAGAAATATAAACTGCAAATGAACCTAATAGAGATAGAGCTTCCTTCAATAGTATGGATCCTTTGGATCTTCACATTTCGGTTTCTTCTCAGGTTCTTCCTTTTCTTCATCTATGTGAGCTCCACTTCTCTCCTTTATTTTGTTATTTTTCTTATTTGGAGGATTGTTTGGACAATCCCTCTTAAAACGTCCATATGCATTGCATCCATAGCATTGTATCTTGGACATATCTTGTTTTCCTTTGGACTTTCCAAACTTCCCTTTATTCTTCTTCTTTGATTTTACAATAAAGGCTTGAGACTTTTCATATGATTTGGTGTCATCCTTTTCCTTTATCCTTGTTTCTTCCAAGATACATTCAGTGCATAGTTCATCAAAAGGAGAAGTATCTTTTTTTGAGTAAACACTAGTTACAAAACTATGCCATTCAGGTGGAAAGAATTTAGTACACAAGTAATAATTTCTAAATCGGAAATGACTTCCTCGAGCCCTTGCAACTAGTCCCTTAATTGTGATATTTTCATAATATATGTGGACATATCTTCATCCTTTGACATCCTTGTTCTATATAGTTGATTTCTCAAGGATATTTTGTGACTTGTTTTACTTATAGAGTACAATTTTACCAACTTATCATAAATAGCTTTAGATGAAATCAAATCAAAAATAAAGGGAATTAGATGATCCTTTATGGATTCAATAAGAATCCTTTGTTTCCTCACCTCTCCCTTCTTATATCTTGCTAATTCTTGAGGCTTCTCTTTGTCTAGTTGAGTAACTTCACCAAGAACATATTCCATGACTTCATTTTCTGTGAGCACTATGTCAATCCTCTTCTTCCATGCCAAGACGTTTGTTGATCCAACGAGCTTGTTTCCTTCCTTGCAGAACAAAGATTTGATTTGTAGATTGAGACATGGAGAGAAATATAGTACTTACTTGTCAAACATGTGTCCTTCTCGATAATGCCTTCAAGAATATTTAAGAGACTTCAAAAATGTCCTTCAAGGATGCCTTCAACAATAGTGTCTTCAATCTTCTCTAAGGAGTAGATGATGTTCTAGGATTTTTTAATGCTTCCTACAAAGACGTCTTCAAATTGATGGTCTTCCAAGAGAGAACGATCAATATTATTTTTTCAAGATAAAGCAACCTTCCTTCAAGATGTTCCTTCAAAAGCAAAGATCCTTCAAGAGAGAACGATGTACTTATGTAGATGAAGAGGCCTAAAGATAGCTTTATATAGTATCCTTTCTTCCTTCAATGAAATCTTGAACCTTATTCCTTAAGCCTTTCCTTGTGTCCTTTTGCAAATGATTCCCTTTGATTAGTAAAATTTTCTTATGTTAATAAAATGATCTCCAAGCTACCTTCCCTTCCAACGTTAGCTTTGATACCATGTTGGAGAATCAAGTAGGGAATCTATTAAAACAATTCTCCTTATCCTTAATAATCGCTTGTGAAATTTAGTTAGCTTCTTATTGTTATTTATTAGATTCTTCTCATAAAACAATTATCAAGAGCATAAACCTTGAAGATCATGAAAGACAGTGGACACAAAATATAGGCTCCAAGCCAGGGAAAAACCCCTCCAAGGGGAAAACATAGAAATAATCTCTTCTCTTCTTATAGAATCAAATCAAATGAGAAACCCAAGAGCCAAATACCAAAGCCAAGACCTCCTCCAAGGACCAAGTCAACCCTCCAAGAAATCCTTCTACAATGAGTCAAATTCAACTTAAGTCAAACTCTTAAAATATGCTTCAAACTCAAATTTTCAGCCCCCAGTCAGAGAATTTTGGACCTGTAGTGTTTTCAAAAATCTCGGCCCCTGCAATAGCTTCCCAAAAACCATAATCTCGCATGTGTGAGAGAGAAATAGGTCGAAAATTCAAATTCTTGCTTCTTCATTGACTTTTACTTCCTTCTTTGACTTTCACTCTTCTTGATTCTTCTTTCTTGCTTGAGATCGAACTTCTGAAGTGAGTGCAAAAAATCTGAACCCTCTTATTTTATATACCTTTCACATGAGGTTGAATAGGCCTCTTCTAGGCCAAATTTTCACCGGTAGGGCCAAGTTGGTCTTGGAGGTCAATTTGACTTTCTAAACTCAAAAATAAGTTATTTTTCCTATTAAAAAATTCCCAAATGGGTATTATACAAATAATAATGACTCTCTTAACTCATGACAAATATATTTGACTTGAAAACTCCTAGAAGCATGAAGAACATGCCTGACCTAGTTGACCAATCAAATGGAGCATGAAACCCATGCTAGAAAATGATATTTTTCTTTCTTCTTTTGCTTGTTGCATAAGATATACATAATGACATGAGTACAGTGACAATTATGAAGACCGAAACTAGTTACATTTTCCAACTTAAGAAACCCCCTTTCTATTTCAGTGGGTTGTGGACTATAGAATAGTGTTTCGAATTGGATTGTGAATCGGACATACTTGTGACCTTTTACAACAACGACATATCATCTACAATGTTTTATGTTGAAACCTTGTAGTCTTGCAAAGATTAGGAACATAACTATGGAGAAGGATTAAGGCTAACAGATCTTGAAGAACACCTTTTGGAGTAGCAAGCCTTGATTTTGACCTCGAATAGAAGAGTAGACCTTGGCCTGTAAAACATCAAGCTTTTTCATATTGTAGACCATTTTGGAGTTGGTTTGAGATCATTTTTGGAGCACTACTAGAGCACTATTGAAGAAATTTTTTCCTGTGGAAGGATATTTTAGAAGAATTGTTATACAACCTCATTAAAGATCTCTTTGTTGCAAACTTGGAGCATCTTTTGAGTTGACAATTGAGAGCACTTAAGAAAACGTTAATTGAGCATTCTAAAGATTTGGTTGAAGCAAACATCTATAAAGAAGCAACATTGTTGAATCCCTAATGAAGTAGCTTTAAATAAGACCATTTCCATAGATATGAAGAGTCTTAGACACATACTAAGCTTGTTCAAGTTGACCTTGATGAAATAACTCTTGAAGTATTTTGGAGACTGTTTGAGGCATTTGTTGAAGCAGATCTTGGAGTTATTTTTAAGACTTGTTGACGAAGATATTGGACGTCCTGAAGCAACACTAAAACCATCTTGAATAATTGAAGCAGAGGGTTGGAGTCCTCACACAAGGTTGAAGCCTTGTGGAAAACTAGGTTGGAGCCTAAATTATTAAGAGGACTAGATCCCTCAAGTAGACCAAGTTAGAGCTCGGTATAGTATAGGTTGGAGCCTGGTTTGAAATTGAAGATTGGAGTCTTCATCTAGGGTTGGAGCCCTGAAGGAAATTAAAAGTGTTATTGTACAAATTGGCACTTGAATTGTTGTAAAAGAGGATTGGAGTCCTTGTCATTCTTATTCATAAAATTATTCTTTTGTTGTACATATAGTGTTATGGTTTACTAAGTGACCTTAACTAGTATATGATAACAATTGTAAAAGAAATACTAATTCACCCTCCCTCTCAGTATTTCCAATAAAAATACTCCCATATCCCCAAGCCAGAAAAGGGAACACCTTTGCTCCTCCACAATCTCTACCACAAACCTAGTGTCCTACTCTTGGGACATAGATGCTTGACATGTGTACATTATTGTGTATGTGCCTATAATGGCTTAGAAATGGAGGAGAAGCTCTAGTGTCTCGCAAAGAACACTCCTCAACATGCATCTTCCTTTAAGATGAGGAGGCATGGCCTAGGTCTCTAACTCTTTAGGGGTATTAAGTCTTTCCATCATATATTTAGACTTGGTTTGTTTAGGCTTGAGTTTTATGTTTCATTGTTTCAATTCATGAAGCATTGGTTTAGGGCATGCAATCTGCGTATGGATCATTATATATGTCATTTATTCCATGATACTCGTACATTGATAGCTTAAAAATTCTATGACTATAATGTATACTTATGGGTCTCTTGGATTATGTATTTGAAAATAATATTAAACTTTGTTTTACAAATTATGACAATAGGGAAAGTTCTAAAATATCTAAAAGATTTATATAATCTAGGTAACATCACAACATAAATGTATCTCTTAATTTTTTTCTTACAACTTTGTTGCAAATTATATGTGTGTGTGTTTGTGTGTGAAAATGATAAATAATTATGATAACAGTTTAAATTTTTGCAAGACTACAAATGATAAATTTTATGTCAATTAGGTTTATTTCAAGTGGTTGGGAGGAATCATTATTATCCTCCCTGCCTAGTTTCAATTCCCGCAAGTGACATGTTGGTCTCATATTGAGTATATTGTTGTAATGGCTTGAGGCTTGTTGTTGAATGTCCTTGATTCCTATACACTGGAGGGTAAGGTGCTTGGTTACATAAGAAAAAATGATAAATTAGAGAACATTAATATTCATAATGTATCATATCAACTTTGATGAAATATCAATTGCAAATAATAAATTTATAATATACTACATGTATAATTCGATATACAATATTACAAAAGTATAGATGACAAATTAATTAACGTTTAGTATAATACATTGTGTGTGGGTTGGTGTGATGGGTGGGCGAAGAGGGTGTGTGGGAATTCATAGGTTTAATGGAATATGATTGATAGTTTATGGAGGAGGAAGAGTTGGATTTTATAATGATCTGTAGGTAGGATGACGAATCTGGTCCAACCTAGTGATCAAACCACTATATCTTTATCAGATACATTATGTACACCCCAAGTGAGCTCAAATCCATTCAAGGACAAA
The DNA here is from genome assembly GCA_000404065.3 of Pinus taeda. Taxonomy (NCBI): domain Eukaryota; kingdom Viridiplantae; phylum Streptophyta; class Pinopsida; order Pinales; family Pinaceae; genus Pinus; species Pinus taeda. Next base: position 48,368 of record APFE030602871.1, on the reverse strand, counting down.
ACTATGGAGATAACTAGAGAGCTAGTGAAACCCAATGATCATAAAAAGTTTGATTTTCTTCCACGTGGTGGGATGACGACACAAGTGTTAACAGGACTTCAATGTGAGGATAGGGTCCCACCTAAAGAGTACATACATATAGATTTTCTAGATCCCAATACTTTAGTCTAGTGCATAGGTACAAACAAGATTCATTGTTGGCAAATGGTAATTTGGCATCTACTACATTTCCTTCAAAATCGGGTATCAAAGGTATTGTTCCTTAGTAAGGAAGGAAATGATGGATGAGATCCAAATATAGGCTTCACCATATCATCCCTCACTTTTGAACTTATGGGTCATTCAAATAACCCTGAATTTCTACAACTACAATGTTTGGAGGCTTCAAATAAGAAAAAAATCTTCATAAATTGATTAGGAAGAAATAGGAAGTGCTAAACTAACCTTAGGATAAAATACACAGTTAAATGAAATATTGGATTCGGTGCACCTAGATATTATTGGTTGTTTCCTAGGAAGAAGAATGGGTAGTGAAGGGTCGCCCACAAGATCGTTCACAATCTAAAATCAAGGAAGAAAAAAAGGAATGGTCATTAAGATTGACTTATCAAAGGCTTATGACAAAGATGGCATTATATCAAATTGTTGCTTACACATCTGGGCTTTGAGGTGCCATTTATAATTTGGATTATGATATTTTTAACGTTGATTTCTTTTGTAGTTCTTGTAAGTTCCTCTTCTTCAAATTTATTTCAAGCTCAAAGGCACCTTAAGAAAATTTTCCCTCTCTCACATCTGCTCTTCCTTTTGGTTGCTAAGGGTCTGAGCAGGGTTTCAAAGGAGACTAAAAGTAGAAGCAATCCACGCGGTGTTTGGGTAGCTGAAAATTTGACTAGCACTCATATGTAGTTTTTAGATGATGTCCTATTATTCAGTGTTGGCTCTCGTGGAGATATGGATTCAATTAAGGCGGCTTTGAGTTTGCTTTAGAAGGCAACAAGAAAGATGGCCATTGAACATAAGTCATTGATATCTCTTTATGGGCTATCCAAGAATGAATCGAAATATGCACAAAACCTCTTCGCTTTTCACATGTGGGATACGGAAGATGGTTTGTAGTATTTAGGCTTCTTTTTAAAGCCAAACGATTATCTAAAAGTGGACTGAAAGTGGCTTGTCAAAAAGATAGAGAAAACAATAAATTCCTGATGTTTCAGGTGATTTTCCAAAGCAGAGAGGTTGGTTTTAATCAAGTTAGCCTTAGAAGCTATACCATTTTTTTGGATTTCCCTATCCTGGATTCTTTTAGGAATTCTGACATCCATCCACAAATTATGTAGCAGATTTCTCTGGTTGGGAAGAAAAGATGAGATAATTTTTCCATGGGTCGATAGGATAAAATCTCCCTGCCAAAGATATAGGGAGGGTGGGATTTAAAATATTGACCTTCTTTTGCAAAGGCCCTTGTAGCCAAGGTTGGATGGAGAATGATCACCGCACAGATTCTATGGATAGATGTCGCCTTTAGAAAGTATATTTATCCTAGCTCACCTGATGAATGGATTCATAATCTAAATAAAAAAGAGATCAAATATGTATAGAATTTGGAAGTTTGTCCTTTCAACTTTCTTTATCGTGGAAGAAGGTCTAGCATGGAAAGTTGGAAATGGGGAGAAAGTACATATCAATAAATACCCTAGGTAGGTTGTGGAGATAGTTATCATCTTCCAAGGGACATAATTCAATTTCTACATTAACAAGGCAGGTATACTCTAAACTAGGTTGTCGATCCTCTATGATCCTCAATATGGGCCCAAGAATGGTTCTCTACGCAACACCTCAACTTACCTCTAGAATTTATGGAGATATGGAAAAATTATATGTTGGCCCTAAACATAGCTCATGTACGCATAAACGAGGATGAGGAATATTCTCTTTGTTTGGTTCACTCCTTATGGGAGAGATACACTCCTAAAGATAGTTATGTGTATATAAATAGATTTAGACAACCTGATGTGATGGCCTGGTGGTGGAAAAATTTATGGAAACTAAAGTGCCCTCCAAAAACTCGTCCTTTTATGTGGTGTCCATTAGAAAACAAGACCCAAACTTGGGACCATCTCCTAAAGTGAGGCATGCAAGACTCAGGTTGGTGTGCTTTGTGTAAGAATTCCCTAGAATGTGAAACTCACATTTTCTTATCTTGCTTGTTTGCAGAGTATATCTGGAATTTGATCAAAGAAAAAATGGGAGGAGTCATGAATTGGGTCGAGGCATCTATTTAGGAATCCTGACATAATTGGTGGGAATAGGTCAACCCAAAGCATCTAAAAAATATAACTCCTCTGGTCTGCTAGCGCATTTAGATAGCCATAAATAGAGAATTTTTTAAAGATTTGTCATAGATTCCTAATTGAGTGGTGGCCAAAGTATGTGCTCATTTTGAGCTTCTCCCTGTGGAAGAAGGCTCGCATGCTCCTTGGGTCATTGTCACTAAAGAGGTGGATAAATCCTACTTGTGGGCATATTTTGATGGCACAACATTCAAGAATGGAGCCTGTGGTGGTGGGGACATCCTATACTTTCATGAAAATAATTTCTTTAAGCTTCAAAGTGGTTTGGGGAGGGGTACAAATAACTATGCGAAACTTCTCATCCTGAAACTTCTGCTTCTTTTTTCCATTGAAAAAGATATTCACTCATTGCATATTTTTGGTGATTCAATGATCATTGTCAATTTGTTTAATGGTTTGTAGCGATGTCACATTCACTCACTAATTCCCATCCTTGAGGAGGTTCTACTGTTCAAACAACTTTTAAGCAGATTTCGTGTCACCATATTTACGAGTGAATCAGTGAAGTAGACACTCTCTCTAAGGCAAGTACTTCTCAGGCTTTGGGAGTCTAGAAAATCAGTAAGCAGCTAGACGGTGTAATCACTGAGTTTTTCCATAGGGATTTTATTAAAAGTCTACAAGAGGATGATTTACGGGAATTTTCTATTTTATTTTTTTTTGTTTTTGGTATATGAAAGTTTTATAAGCATTGTTCTGAATAGTTCTCTACCTCTATGATATTTTTTTATATAGCCTCAATCGTTGGATGTTCATGTATTAAACATAAAATGCATAAGGAAATTATTAGATGGATTTATTTTTGATTTTATTTTGGAACGTCTCTCGATCAATTAGAGAGATAAAATGGCTTCGGTGGCAGGTTTGCTCTCAGAACGTGCTCTAAGCACATGCATAGGTAATTTTTTATGCATTATTAAAATTACAATTTTTCCTTTGAAAAAGAAGAATGGGTACTGATATTCTACTGGAATGGACAAAGGAAAATTTTGCACTAATGGTAGGTTATTCCCCTCAAAATGTACTTCTAGTTAAAGGATGGATGGTTTGGAATTTTTAATTTTGGGGATGAAATTGATAAAATGTCCCATAGGAAATGGAGGTAGGGAATACAGCTCTTGCTCCTTAATAAATGACATTTGCAATTTAATGTGCGAACTACCCAATTGTGGATTTTTTTGGTCTAGGTAAGGCTTCCAAGACTCCCATTGATATTTTGGTCAAACAAAGTGTTCACAAAAATGGGGAATGCCTTCAATTTCTTTTATGAGGTTGATTAGTCATATATTGACTCTAGGTACACGGGAATGGGTTCAATTTTTGTTGCAATGGACTTGAAAGTGGGTTTGGAGGAGTCTATGGTAAGAATAGGTTTGAATCATTTTACCAAACCATTGACTATGAGGAAATATATTTTAAATGTGGTTGTTTTCATACATTTGGGAATTTGGTGGTTGATTGCACATATCTTAACAAAAGAAAGTTTTAAGCCAAGAAGAAGAAATTGAGTAATGTGGAGGAAGAATTGATAGGGGGAAACAAACTACTAGTTTTGTAGCGATGACTATGGATAATGTGGTTCTAATATGCTCACAAGGACCACCCCTAACAGATGCTCAGAATCTCTTAGATTCAGACACATGTAGGACCCAAATGTTGGAAGCTTTTATCAAAAGAGTAAAGAGCTTGGAGAAAATAGGTATGTCAAAAAAAGCAATGTCCCATATCAAAAAAAACTTTCTAATTAATTGTGTTTTGAGTATTGGAGCTTAGATGAATAGAGCATGGGAGAAGAGTATTCGGTTGATTCTCTACCTAGTCTCTCTGGGACAAAAAAGCCAAAGTCTCTTCTTATTCCAACATTTGGTTTCAGAAAGTTGCTTGTAGAAGAGAATTTGTTATCTAGCAGATTTATTAAACCTATGTAAGGAACAAGAAATTCGAGAAGGTCTCAATGAAACACATTCTGTAGGAGTTCCAAATATAATCTTAGATAGAGAAGTAAAGGCTCTACAAATTTTTCAGCAAGGGTAGAGTGAGGCTTGGGTTTTTAGATGAAAAAGATCAAAAATACCCTCATTGATCAAGGAAATCAAACATGTCACTAGCTAAAAAATAAGCTAGTTCAAAAAGTAAAAAGTGGTAAATAGTTGTCATTGATTGGAGTTGTTATAGAAAATGGCCCTAAAGAGGTTCAAAATTGATTTTTTAGATCTTAAATTGTAAAGGGATAACCAATCCTTGAAAAAGACTAGCCTTAAAAAGATTGTTTGAGGAAAAAAAACAACTTGTAATTTTTTTGCAAAAAAACATCACAAAAAGGGAAAAGATAAGCCATGATATTTCCAGGATTCTTGGAACTAGGTTTTTAGTTTTATTGATTCATGGAGACCATGGGGGGAATTATTGAGTGGAAAAAGGAAGTTTTTTAACATACTAATTCATGGGCCTTCTCTACGGGTTTAGAGATTGCATTGTATTGAATCTCTAAACCTTGGAAACCAAATATTTTTTTTGAATATTTATGGACACTAATAGGAGAGGATGGAATATTAGGACAAGGTGTTCTATATGAAATGGATGCAAAACAATTTGTTTGTGGTTGAGGGGGGTCTAAATTTCATTCTAGGAGCATTGAAATTTGTGGGGGGGTTGGGGGCAGGGAATTGCATAAGTGACTTAACCTATCTAGATACTTCATAAAAAAATTGGAGGAAGTGACTTTGCTAGATATTGTACTTGTAAAATTATCTACAACATGGAGAAACAAGACAATAAGAGAAACTCGAATTGTGAAAATATTAGACCACTTTTTGATCTCATAAGAATTCAATGATGAATTCATCATAATTAACAATGGGCTTCCTCTGGGGAGAGCTTTAACCATAGCCTAGTTCCATGAGATTCAACACCAACCCAAGGGAAACTAACAAGTCCCTGTAAGTTAAACTTAGAATGGTTAAATATGAGGACTTTGTTAACAAGATAGAAGATGTTTAATAATTGAGGGTTGTCTTGAGTGGTCTAGAGCCAGACATGATATCTCTTTCCCAAAGTTGCAGAGGTCATGGGTTTGACTTTCTTGATCCCCTCAAAGTTAGGCCTAGAAATAAGGCCAACAATTTGCCCCGATTACCATCCATGGATCATGAAGAAGTACTTAGATAGTTTTCCATGAGGATTTCCTTGTGAAAATGAATAAATTCAAGAGAAAATAAGATTAGGAATCCTATGATGGCACCTTGAGAGAATCTACTCCCATACAATTCCATTAGAATCTAAAAATAACAAAAAAAGGTATCAATATAATGGGGAAAAAAATATGATAGAAGTTTGAAGGAATTGGAGGAACAATAGCTATAAGAATGAGGGGTTCAAATATATTAATTAGGACAAGAATGAAAAAATCAAACTACATGAAGAAAATAAGAGACATCCTTTTAGAAAAAAGAGAGAGAATGGAGAATAAAACGTAAGGCACTCTATCTCCAATGTACTGATGAGAATACAAAGTTATTTTCATAGATATACTAATTATAGGAAGAATGTTAGATTTTAGGCTTCTGTGGAAGTTTTTTGAAGTGGTATGATCCGGATTGTCCACAGTCTTTTGTTCATTGAGTCGACGTTTCAAACCCCAAAGGGGGTCCATCATCGGGACAAATTTGAAAGATAGAAAAAGAATGTTAACTTTGTATGGAAGATCGATAAGAGTATAGATCATGGGAAACAAATTTTAAGGATATAGTTGATGTAGGAGTTAAATACTCCTTGTCCATTTAAAGGTTGAATACTGAGCCATAATGAAAGAGGTATTAATGTTATCAAATTCATTCCAAAGTTTCATCAACCTAGAGGAAAACTAGGTATTGATGGAGGAAGTGGGCAAAGACGAGCTTCAAAGGATATTTAAAAGTTTTCAAAAGAATAAAAGCACCAAATGGGCTTCCAATGATGTTTTTCTTAGGGTGCATTAAAGAAATTTTTAGGTAAAAAATGGGTCCAAAAAAAATGTACAACAAAGATCAACTTTATAAGTACCAATAAGATTCAATAAGATGATTTCAACCATGGGGGATGATTCAAAGTTTTTTAAGTAAAAATCTAAAAAAAAAAAACTACTTTTTCAACCCGTATTTTCTACTTATCTCCCTACTATTTTACCCAAATTTTGAGTGGGAGCACATGTTGGATGCGGAATTTAATTTTGCATCCAAAAGGAGTACCCATGGTGCATGCTTTCTATGGACCATACTATACCTAAAATGTGAAATACATGAAAAAATGTGATTGCAATCACATTTTTTCATGTATTTCACATTTATCGTGTAGTAGGGTCCATCGAAAGCATGCACCATGGGTACTCCATGGATACAAAATTAAATTCTGCATCCAACGAGTGCTCAAGCTTGAAATTTGGGTAAAATCGTAGGGATATAAGTTGAAAATATGAGTTGAAAAGTATTTTTTTGCTTTTTTCCCTCCAAAACTTGATGAGATAACCTAATCTTATTTTATTATTTCCACTATTATTTTATAATATTCCTTAGGAGGCCCATTTTATAATATGAGTTTATTAAATAGAATTGAAGGAGGGTGGTTGAGTCATCTAGAATTACAAGGAAAACCATCAGTGTTTTCAACACAATCTTCATAGTGCTCACCCTCAAGACTAATACTCTAGCATCCTCCAAAAATTTTATACCCATCTCATTATGCATCGACATATATAAAATTATAGGAAAGATTATTGCAAGAAGGCTAAAAAGGAGTTTATCTAGGCAAATTTCAAATCAATAATTTGGTTTTTTGGAGGGAGGGAAAATTGATGAGGTAATGGGGGTTGCATAAGGACTTCATACTATCAAGATCAGGAATCTCAAATCATTGGCGTTTAAAGTGGATTTATCCAAAGCGTGCGATAGGTTGAGGTAGCTCTATATAATATTAATTCTTATCTGTTTGGGATCTGACCATAAATTTGTTTTTTGGGTGATGAATTGCATCCATATCTTTTTCTATTTTTATCGATGAGGCAACCTCTCCTATTTTAAAACTAAAAATAGGACTAAGACATGGGTGCCCATTGTCCCACATACTCTTCTTATTATTCATTGAAGGATTAAGCAAAATACTAAAAGAAGCCATCAAAACTAGTAGTTTTTTAGGGGTTGATTGGAAATGATTGTTATGACACGTGTTATTTGTTGACAACATTCTTATATTTTGTGAAGGTTCAAGGAAAGTGGTTGATAATCTTAAAGACATTACAAAACCATTATGCATAGCTATTAGTATGAAAATAAATCTAGCTAAATCTACCATATCCCTTTGCGGTATCCATGAGATAGTTTAAAACTACATCATTGAATTGATTCCTTACAATTTGGCCAATATGGATGTCGTCCCAGAATACCTAGGCTTCTAATTTAAGCCAAATTATACAAAAAATGTGATTAAAAATGGTTGATAGCAAATGTAGAGAAAAATTGAATACATGGTGCAATTGGTGGATATCCAAAGGGGGGCACATGGTTCCAATTAAAGTAGTATTAGAGGAAATTCTAGTATATTGGATGTCGTTCAAATCGATTCCAAAAAGAATCTTGGAAAGAATGTATATGCTATAAGTCCATTTGGTTAAGAGAACATGGGAAAAAAAATTGTTCTAGTATATTGGAAAAAACTAGTATTACCAAAGGCCCATGGGCTCTAGAGACTAAATAATAGTTTTTTGTTTTTCGAAGAATTAGCTACTAATAATGAATAGTGCTTAGTACAAGGATCTAATATGTGGTCACAAGTTATAAAGGCCAAGTATATTTTGTGGAGGAATGGGTTAGAAACCTATAAAGCGAATTCAAAATGCATTGATAATATGAAAGAGGTCAAGTTAGATTTTCCACTGGTTGGAAATTGGTCAGTGTGGTGGGCGAGGAAAGGGGCCAAAATCTAAATTTTTCTATATCCTTGGTTTGGAAGTAATGGTTTTCACGAGCTACCTCCACAGATGATTTGCAAGTTAAGTACAATTTTTATACACTAAGCCAGATTGTTAATTGGGATTAAGGGGAGGACATGCTTTATTTGGAAAAGGTACATAGATGATCTAAGATACAATTTTGTATTTTTTTCTTGAGGAAATATCCAGGCAGATCCACCTGAAGGGATCACTTCTTGTCAGCTTATTAGCAGAGCCTAATCCCAAAGGCATTAAGGAGAATTGACCCTATGACCTCCCATTGGTGAGACGCTTTTGCAATGGGAAATCGACCAATTGAGCTAACCATCAGGGCTAATTTTTAAAGAAATATCGAGGCAAATTCACCCGATAGGATCACTTCCCACCAACTTATTAGCAGAGACTAACCTCGAGGGCATCGAGCATAATTGACCCTGTGACCTCCTATTAACGAGGTACTTTTAGCAATGGGAACTCAACCAATTGAGCTAACCCTCGAGACTTAAGATACAATTTTTTTCAAGATAAGAGATGACGAATATTAGATTGTCTGGTCACAAAATCCAACTGGGGAATATGTTCCAAAAATTGTTGTAAGGCTCTACTAGCTAAAGGAAGAAAGGATCTGTAGGTGTGGTGGTGGAAAGTAGTATAGAACAAAAAGATCCCACCTAGGACTTCTTGCGAAAAATGGACTTTGTGGGCCCTAGTTGGTGTTGTCTATGTCAGTAAGAAAAAGAAACAAATTCTCACCTTTTCATTTTTTGACCACATACAAAGTAGGTCTAGAAAGAAGTGAAACGTTTAATTGGATTAAAAAAATATTTGGGTAGGAAATTTCATTAAGGAGTTTTTTAGGATTTGATGCTCAAACAAGAAAACTAGAAGGCATAGAGACCTCCAATTAAACGTTTCTTGAGGAATATGGTTGGCCCCGAAACTTGAAATTGTTTGAGGATAAACAAGCTTTTCTTATAAAATTTGTTGTGCAAGCTCTGAAAATTCGATATTTGTTCCACTGGTTTTAAGAAAAACAAGTTATTGACAATCTACAAAAGAAGACTTTAATCAAGAAATTGCATCGCTTACTTTGGCCATGCCTCTTAGAGATCCTCTACTAATGGTGGCACTGGAAGGATACTCCATATAACTATGAACCATAGCATATCATTCAAAGTAGGATTTCGTAAAATGAAACAATTATTGTGGGTTGTTGGCACCTAAATTTCATTTCATGTTATAGGGATATGCAGTAGTATGCATCCAAATATTTGGGGGATCCACTTCTTGTTACTCAATGGATGTAACAAGAATTACTCTTGGGGAACTTTACTCTTTAACATTTGTTTCATGATGTGAGGTCACGATACTTGGTTTTTTCTCATCCCTTTTTCACACATCTATAGGTACAAAAACAAGGCAATGGATGGATTATCAAAAACAAGTTTAGATCTAAACCGTGGGCTCTTGATAACCATGAATAACAAGCATGGACATATTTCTAAATTCATATATGATCCTTAGTTATAATTTCACTCACCTACAACACAATTTTGTGTTTTCTACAAAGGTTACCACTAAATGAATCAAGAATGTTAGTTTGATAGTTCATTATGAGAATCGGAAGTAGGAGAAGAAATGCAAGAAAGTTGTGTAAGTCAACAATATATGAAATACTTTCATGGGGTACAATTTGTGGCTTTTTATGTTAATAATTGTGATATATAATATATATATAATATATATATATATATAAATTATAGTTATCAATGCATTGAGAATGTGTATTCCAGCTATTGAGTGAGATTTTGAAAGTCCCCGTTATAAATCAACTATGTTAAGGTTGTAGGGGTCCTATGTTAAGGCTCTAATAAGCATTCATTATTAATTGATTTTTTATGGTTAGGTCATCCTAGTAGTAGGTTATATCATATCACATTGTCTTCTATTTATAATAAAATAGATTCATTTGTATAGGAATTATATCTTAGGCTTGTGTATTGGATTAATTGGAAAAGGAGGTTTCCCTCTTGAAGTGGATTGTGATTCATTGACTTTTTATAATTTTCAAGGCATTGGTTCATAACATTTGATATCAAAGTTTACTAGAAAAAATTATTGTGTCCTAAAGGCAAGGGAGTATCAAGTGTTATAGTTCTCTGATATATGTGTGGGGTCCAACAAGAATACTTGGCCCAACATCTCAAGCCGCTAACCAAAGAGGCTCAATCGTGCTCTTAGCCATACTACTCGACTACCCAGGTACTAGAGAGTGGTCTCCCCGAGTATTGTTCTTGGTGTACTATAGCAACATAATGATTGATTAACTTATTTGAAGTTGGTTTCAAATATACCTAGGGGGCTTATTATATTCCCAAAGGTATGTTGAAGTGAGATTCCATAAATAGGTATTGTTTTATGTGATACTACTCAAACGGGTACCATTAAGGGTTACTAGGGTTTCCAACCAAGTGAAACCACATGTAGTTCTTACATGTATTCTCTTCCAACTACAGTTTTACCCACTGAACAATAGATCATTGTGTTATTGAAATACACCAAATCACATCTATTAAAAAAAATAAAAACGAGCTTGTTAACCCCCAAAAAACTCATAGAATCACTAGAAAATAACTATTAAAAAACCTAATTTCCACAAGATATATATCATAAAATATAATGAGTAAAAATATGAAAACATTTTTACATGTAATTTACCATGCCATCTTAAGATTTTGAAAATTTCAAAGTTTGAAACTCCACCAAAAAAAATATTGAAATTTCTAAAATGACTGTAAACCAATTTTAGGATTAGGCACAAGCCCTATCTTCCATAGACTATATCTATGAAATTATAGCGAACTAGAACCTGTAATGTTGACCACCTATATTATTGTAATAACCCCTTTTCTAATCTATCTTGTAAATATTATTATGAATTGTAAATTCATGTAAATAATATGAAATTATAAATGTTGATTGGTTGAGGGAAGTGGACACAGATTCAAAGCACCGAGGAGGAAGAGTTGCTTATAAATCCAAGCCATTGCATTTATTTCACCACCTATCTCCTTGCTAAAGTTATGGCATTTTTGTGCAAACATTGAAGTTAGGGAATGGGCTTCCTGAATGGAGGACGAGCCCTACAGTCCATGCCCTTGCAAATCAGGTTAGAGTGGTTAACGCATCAAAAAAGATGTGAGGAAAAATTCGAATGAAGGAAGCAAAGAGAGGGAGATAGTCGAGCATTCACATCGTTCTAGAAGAGTGAATTGAAGAGTTGATTTGAGCAAGAGAGAGTGAGCTCACCGGAAAAGGATAATGCAGAGCGTTGATTGGAGTGAATGCAAATATGCCTATGAAAGATAGTGTGTGTAGCATGTGCATTGTTTAGGATGGTATTCCATGCATTTGTTGAGGCCTATGATTATGCCTATGAATTTATTTGCAAGAGAGATTTTATTGGAGTCGTGACATTTAGGTGCTAGTTGGGGTTGAGAAACCAGATAAAGGCTTGCTCAGAGAGATGATAAACACTTGAGTAGTGGCTTTCCTTGGGGTTGAGAAACCATTGGGGAAGCTAGTTTGGTTGAGAAACTACTTTACAGGTTGAGACACCCAGGAATTGTTGAAAGGTCATATTATCTCCTTAATGGCTTGCCTTCGAGCTCAAAAACCACCTAGATATTGGCTTAGTATGCTGAGAAATCCCCTGAAGGTGTACTCTTTACTCCTGTAGTAATAATCAGCTAAAAAAAATTCACACGGGGATGCTAGTTGGGTTGAGAAACTAATTGACAAGTTGAGACGCCCAACAATTGTTGAAAGCTCAAATTAACTCCTGAGTGGCTTGCCTTAGGACTGAGAAACCAGCTAGATATAGGCTTAGTGTTCTGAGAAATCCCCTGTAGGTGTACTATTTACTCCTGCAATACTAATCATCTGAGAAACCTCCCTTTTTATTTCCATGTACATATCTATTCCTTCTCCTAAAACTAGGTTGAAACTCTCTGAGCCATGTATTAACCTTGGCATTGATTTTTTACCAAATAGAGAGTCATTGTGGTGTTACATTTGGGGGTTGTTGAGAAATCACCTGAGAAATGGACTTGCTTCCTACCATATGTTGGTTGGTTGTTGGTGAGAGAACTCCTGAGCTATTACATGAGACTCTGAATCTGGATGGGGGGTGGTTGACTGTAAGAAATAATAGCAGTGCAGTTAGCCTACAGTTGGGTGGAAAGTTGAAGTCCCTCCCTAAGTTGTCATTCGTACAACTAAAAGATAAGATGTTTACTTATGTCACTATACATGTTAATGCAATGTGAATGTTTAATGTTGTTGCTATATAGCATGCACTAATGATGAGGAATGTATATTCATGTGTGCCTTGATGAGATATATGCATTTTATTCCATGGTATGGGGGACTTGAGGATCCCTGCATAGTTCATATGCTCTTAGTAATTCTATGACTTTGTTGATTATCTGATGTATTCCTATGGTGGGTGAAATTCCATGGCTTGTTTATTATACTTTAGCAAGGAATCTTTGTTTTTAAGAAGTTGTTTAAAGTGTTGAGCATGCATATTATGTGGTTGTGGAGCTTGCAGGGTATTATTTTTCCTTATTCATATAACAATAGAAGGAAATTCATGGTTGCACTAATATATCAACAAGGACTGGTATTGTTGTGGTTGAGCTCACAGGGTGTTGTTTACCGTGATTTGGATGTGTAAATGCCGAAGTAAAAGGCAAGATCGTGATTATATGAATGTGTATAATAATTGTTGTTGTCACTTGAATATGTCTTATTTACCTTGAAGAATCAATTTCTTGTGTAAAAGCATGTTGTGGGCAAGACCGGGCTGTCAAAGAACTCTAGTCAAATCCTTGTAAGGGTTGCAGAAAACCCGAAAAGATATTCAAAGGCTTAAGGCAGATATCTTGTAATGGTCGTTTTCAAGTCGGATGTGTGCATATAATATACAATTATATATTATATAGCTATAGCATGACATAAATGGTCAAGCCTGGACTTGGGTTAGTCCAGAGTGGGACCTAATCGGAATAAAAATATACATATAAAATAGTGATAGGGACAAGGCCCCTATGTATATTTAAACTATTAAGTATAGCATGAAAGTTGATTGAACAAGGAAAAGAATCAGAGGACCGGAAGTTCGGAGGTCTGGAGCCTCTGCGATGCGTGTGCACTTGGGACAGTCTAGAGGCCCAGACTAGTCTAGAGGTCTACGGGTTTCCATAGGTGTAACACACAGCTTGAGCCTAGACCTCTGTTCTCTGGATTTATATATTATGAATATTGCTCTGATATTTCAACGCCATGTTGGCACCAGGTGGGTGCCATGTGGTAGGCCTTACATACTTGGCAGAGTTTAGATGTTGCATCTTTAATTTGTCATAACTTTCAAACTAGGTATTGGATTTCGCTAAAATTTATATCATCGAAAATCTCTCAACGAGTTGAATGTGATAGTGTTAACCAAAGTTACTTCCGCTAATTTTGGGAAAATAGAAATTGTGTGACCCCATTTCAATGATAGGACTATGGAGGTTGGGTTAGTTAAAAAGTAACACCTCGCATTCAACTTGGGAAGTCCAAGGTGGTGGGAGAGAGCGTTACAACAATGATAGTTATCCTTAGCTTCCACAAAAATTCACTATTTGAAAATTTCTAGAAAAAATATTTATAGCAAAAATTCCAAGATGACTCATTTATTTTAAATCGATTTCAAAATTAGTCATAAACCTCATTCTCCATAGACAATATATTGAAAGGTATAACAACCCAAAACGAAATTTTGACCACCTATACCTTGATATTTTTTCTTAGTCTCCTCAAAATTTTACTATATAAAACTTCCGAAAACATAATAAATAAATAAATTTATAGCAAAAATGCAAAGATGTCTTGATTGAAGAAGCAAAACCCTAAGACCATAACTCTTAATAACAAACGTTTTGAACCAATGATAAATTTCAAGTTTTTGTTGCTAATGAGCATTGATTGTGTAGGAAAAACAATAACATTGAACTAAGTATGAGAAAGTATAATTTGAAAGTCTAATGTATATCATTCCCATTAAAGGTGTAGACATTGTTCTAGGGATTCAATGGTTGAAAACATTGAGCACAATTTCTACTAGCTATAATAATTTTTTCATGAGACTTGAATTCGAAAGAATTCAATATGAACTCAAAGGGTTAAAATATGAACCTTCCCAAGTCATCAACTCCCATAGAATGGAAAAGCTCTTAGAAAAGGATAACAAGGAAGTTATGGTTATATTTTATTCTATGGAAATTTAGCAAGAAGATAAAAATATTTTGAAGGAATTAAAATGCATCTTCGAAAAGCACTATGGGATTTTCCAGAAAAAAAAGGTCCACTTCCATCTAGAGATTATGAACATCAAATAGAAATAACATCTATAGGTACTCCCCATAATAAAAGGCCTAGTAGATATCCTCATCAACAAAATGAGAAAATGGTATAAGAAATGTTGGATCCAAGTATTACGAACCTAGTAGGAGTTCATTTTCATCTTCAATAGCGATGATGAGTAAATATGATAATTCTTAGAGGATGTGTCTTCACTATAGATATCTAAAAAAATCACCATCAAGGATAAATTCCTTACGTCAAATATTGATGAGCTATCAGATAAGCTTCATGGAGTGGCTTATTTTACAAAGCTTGATCCTGAATCAGGGTACCACCAGATCATATTAAGAGAAGGAGGCATTCCTAAAATAACTTTTAGAACACATGGAGAGTACTATGAGTTATTGGTCGTTCCTTTGGGTTGATTGATGTTCCTTCTAATTTTTTAAAGCTTTATGAACAATTATTTTGACCCCATCTTAGAAAATTTATGTTGGTTTTCTCTTATTATATACTATCTATAACAAATCATGGGGAGAGCACATTAAACACGTGTATAAAGTTCTATGAATTCTTAAGAACAATCAAATTGTATATAAAAAGATCCAAATGTGCTTTTGGAAACAAGTAGAGTACTTGGGCCATATTGTTTTAAAGGAAGTAGTTAAGGTGAACCCTCAAAAGATCCAAGCTATTACAAAATGACCTATTCCTAAAAACATCAAGAGTGTTGATGGATTTTTTGGACTTACAGGATATTATCAAAAATTTGTTAAGAATTATGCACATATAATAGACCCACTCACATTTCTCATGAAGAAAAATCCATTTGAATGTAATGATGAGGCTACTTTAGCATTGTCTTTCTTAAAGGATATCATGTCTTCTACACCAATATTGGGAACACATGATTTTGGTAAAACATACGTTATAGAATGTGATGCATCAAGACAAAGAATTGGAGCAACATTAACACAAAAAGGGATACCATTGGCTTTTGCAAACAATTCAAGGGAAAAGATTTGGTGAAATCTACATATGAAAAAAGGCAAAAGAAATTTTATATGCAATAAAGAAAGGTGACATAATCTCATGGGCAGTACTTTAAAGTCAAGACAAACCATGATAGTCTAAAGTACTTTTTGGGGCAAAGCTTGTGATCATTGATAGACTCATGAAATATGCACTTTTTTGCAAAATTCAAAGTACGTATACAATTAGCCAAGTGGCAGAAGTGTTTATAAAGTAAATTCATAAAGTTCATGATTTTCCTAAAGTAATAATAAGTGTCGGAGATCCAAATTCATAAGTAGTTTTTCGAAAGAAGTATGGAAGATGAGTGGAACAACACTAACTATGAGTTCAATATATTCTCTACGAACAAATGGTCAAACAAAAATAGTTAGCAAACATTTAAAGGATTATCTATGTTGTTATTCTTGAAACAAGCAATCTCAATCAATGAAGTGGCTTCTTCTGACAAAATGGTGATATAATACTACCTATTACACATCTATCAAAATTCCCCATTTGAGGCTCTCTATAAATGTTGAACTCCTAGCATCTTATACTTTTTATAAGATAAGTCCAAAATACATAGAATAGTCATATTTTTTCCCCTATAAAAATATAGTTCTTCACTTGAATCTAGTGTAACTCTAATTATGCCTGAAATTTCTAAGATTCTTATCAAATTTGGGATTGGAGAGAGCCCTTTTGTTATAAGATTAGCTTATTTCAATAAATAATATGAACAAGCAATCTTGTTCAAACAATATAATATTATCAAAATGATTTCAATAAAAAAAATCCTAAAACAAACTTGAATGAGAATCAGGTGCTTTGTTGTAATAAGTGGGTGAAGTACTATATTACAATATATTGTTGAACATCATTATGGCTTTTTAGCAAGTCTATTGTTCTTAATGCTAATTAATTTTGTAAAAAAAATTATAATTTTAATTTTTGTGATATTAACATAATTTTGCATCAATTTACAAAATAATCTTACAAGAAATTGAGTACTCAGTGGTTATAAGTTTTACAAATTTTAATTTAGTTTTTTAAATAAATAAACATCTTTAAAAAAAATCATAAATATACAAGCTCCAACTCTTATCATGTATGGAGATCACACACAATCAAAATCTGGAGCCTAGCTCTATACACTAATAGACTTTAGAAAACCTTTCAAAGCAAATTATCCCATCAAACAAAAATGGATGTTCGGCTAAATTCCAATAAAATATCCTAACACAAATATTGTTTATTATATATTATAACACAAGTGTCTCTAATGATGAAATTGTTCATTTGGCTCATGATGGAAATAAAAAAGAGAAATTACAAAATTATTTAACATTCCAACACTCAAAATAGAACTACAGTCAATACCAACACTTTGGGATAACCAAAATCAAATAAAACTATTTTTTGCTCTTACTGAAATCAAATAAAACTATTTTTTGCTCTTGCACCCAATGTTGCACCAGGCCAAAGTTTTAACATCCTCTGCTTATACATCAATTACCTTGATAGTGCAATTTTTACTAGCATATTGCTCAGACAAAATCCAAAATCCATACTTACACCTTTATAATACACTAGTGAAAGACACAAAGTTTTTAAATTATATTGTTAATAATAATTGGCTTATTAGATGGTGATTAATATTTGTTATTAAGCACTATATAGTAAGTCAATCATTTCTTACTAACTTTACATCTTATCCATAGGATATTACTTTACTTTATCTTTAAAAAAATTTAAAAAAAATACCGAAAGCTAATAATTGGATTACTGCATAATACTTAATATTTGTCCAATTAAACTGATCTGAGTGGAGAATAACGCAAACAAAATCAAACTGATCTGAGTGGAGAATAACACAAACAAAATCAAATAAATGACTATAATTATTAACAATGATTAGATTAGGTAAGATAAGGTAAGGGAGTGGAAGACAAGACAGGGAGGTGTGAATAGTGATCATGGAAGACAAGACGGAAAGTATGACGAGTGATCTAGATAACGACCAAGTAGAACGTCACAGTAATTCTTATCCAGCTAGTAGTGCAACGAAGATGATACGCCATCACAATTCAAATTTCCCTAACCTGGGAAATTTGAGAAAGGTCAAGAACTTTAAGACGCTCAATGCAAATAATCTGGTGATGTACATTCTAATTTGTTTATTTATGTCTTTTGTAACTCGTAATATTTTGCTTTTGGATTGATATTTGATATTCAAATTTAGCAACATATTAGTTTAAATTGACATTCGAATATGGATGAATGTGGTGTCTGTTGTAATTCACACTCACTGACAACAAATCAGTGGATATTCCCCGATGGAATTCTTAAATAGCATAGGCACGCTGCTATTATCCATTAATCATTTTCAAATTTTTACAGTCATCACACTGAAGCTACCAATGATTGAATTCCATTGGCACATTGCTGTGATACATTAATCATTTTCAAATTTATACACAGACATCACACTGAAACAACCAGTAATTGCAGTTCATTATTAAAGGCTTGTAACAGTTAGATATCCGGTGGCAGCTTCAGACACCTACTAAGTAATAACAGTTGTGGTCACCGTATATCCCCCATTTTGGGTTTTGCAAAATCTTATTTTTACCCCTATTGTTCTTTGATATGCTACCAGTTCATACCAAGAGCAATCACAGTAATAAATAAATTAGTCAGGATGGATAGTCCCTCTGATACAGGCCTTGTCAGCCACCTCCATATACTCTTAAGCGATGAAAGGAAACTTTCCAAGTCCTTTTCTCCACAAAACCATCCTGTATAAGGTTCCATGTCTATAATATCCAATGAAGCTAACAACATCATTATCTCAAAAGGCTAAAAATAGCACTTCATGTGTACTAGATATAAAACATCTTCAACTCAAAATTTTGGATTAATACTTTCGTACAACCGAAACATTCTATAGAGATATAGGCATGCTGCCACGGCTTAACAAAGAGGAAACAGAGATGGTTTTGATCTTAGAAATGCCTAAAATATGAAATGTATACATCCAGCTTTGTCACTGGCTGTCAATGTGAAGTTTGAAAGTTCAACATCGCTTCCATGTGCAGAGGCCTACAAAATAGTCATGCCAATGTAAGTATATTCAGCGTGGGATAGAATGCACAGCTCCAAATTAGCAGCCAAACAATTGTGACCCATTGAATTTTGAGTTAAATCCCAATGACTCGACTCAGAAATACATGCATCCAAGTATGGAAGAGACACAAACAATATGTATATTGGCTTGTAACCAATAATTCAGCCTATAATTTGCTGCACAGTTATTCTCGAATATTATAAACAGCCAAGCGATGACAGAAAAGTAAACTATAGGCATATTACCTGTTAGATATCAAGAACCTGACAAGTCACTAACTCAACTGATCCAAAATTCTGATTGGCAATGCATTTCCAGCCCGGTGCATTGGGATTAGAATTAGAGTGTGTTGTATGTGGAGGTGTTGAAGATGAAAAACTTGATGTTGAAGAAACAGCAGTGGCACTCATATCAGCACATAAAACCACCACATTGCCATTCACATGTTTGGTGATAACATTAAGGTTCCCCCGAAAACCCATAAGCAGGTAGGGAAACTCCGATTCAGTAAAGTCCACAATTGGTACTTTTTCCATAACAACTTTCCAAACATCTTCTTCATGATCATACATTTTAATCTCGCACCCAGTTGAGGAGCTAGAAGGATCCAAAGCATACAAATTGCCATTCACAATAGCACTCAGTTTTGTCCCGGCCTTCCTTGCAGGCCACCCCTCTCCCATGCCTGTTGGCATTTGCGTCCAAGAGTTGGTGGCAGGATCAAAGATTTCACCGCCAACATCCACAAAGAAAGGCCATGAATATAAGCTCTGAGGCACATAAAGCCTTCCCCTAACAGAAGCCAATCCTGTTGCAATTGGTTTCAACACATCTGCCAATAATGCAATTGGCAGGACACGAACTTGTGCAAATGGCATGCTAGGAATCTGCACCCAGAAATCAGCAACTGGATCATATACTTCAGCTGACTGGAGCGGGACCACTGCTCCTTGAGCCTTGCTCACTCCTCCAACAGCATAAAGCTTATTGTTTAGAACACCTGTTTTGCAATAAGCCCTTGCAGTGCTCATGGAAGTAACCTTTGTCCATAAAACTTTGCAAGGGTCAAATCGCCATACATATCTGGTAGCACAGTCCCTAGAAAACCCCCCTAATACATACAAGCATCCATCAATGGCTCCTGTGGAGCACCCACAAAAGGCGACTCTATCTCGACCAATGTTGCGCCAAAACCAACCCTTAACACGGCCTGCGAATTTGATACTGGAAGATCCCATTGCAGCCCACAAACCCAAAGATGCACTCCCCTGATCAAGCTCCTCCTCAGATGCAACCTCTGGCATTGCAGGCAACCGCTGCCATCTACCAGAAACAGGATCCAGGGAATACCATAACAGCCTGCCTTCTCTGTTTTTCACCAAAATGTACAGCCATTCCTCTGTCAACCGTAGTTCTTTCCTCAATTCAAAAATTTCATTATCACTAAGAACATGATACCAAGTTTTACACACCTCCTTTAAATTAGAATGCCATATGCGAGGCACCCTGGCCAGAATCCCAATAGATAGCTCATCAGGGAGGCCTGGTATCAATCTACGACGCTCCCCTTCTTCCCCTAGCCAGGACCTTTGCCTCTTATTGCATTCACCTTGGGGTTTTCGCTGAACCTCAGAGCTCCTATTGGCCACAAGGCTCCAAACAGAGCCCATTATAAACACCACCCTGTGTAAGATGCAAAACCTACCTCCCACAAACCCTAATTAACACCGTAACCCCTTCTTCTGCAAACCAATGCTATCAACCTCCCCCTTCATCAAATACCCTACCCAACACCCCTTTTTGACAGAAAATTCCAACTCTGAAACACAAATATCAATCACAGTAAAATCCAACGATCTGACATGAAAAAGATAAGGCATAACTGAACCTAATGTTTTACCAATAAAATTAACAGACCTTATTACAACATTCCAAAAACTGACCTAAAGTTTTACCAACAGAATAGAACTACTATCTTACAACATTAAAAATAAAAAAGTAAAAAACAACACCTAATGCTCTGACCAACAAAATCGATAGACCTGATGCCTTCCAAGATTTACAGAATTGACGAACAGGGAAACAAAGACCTCAATAACGGTGGAATTCTTGGACCATATTAACAAAAAAATGGCCTAATATTTCGACAAAACTGTAATAAAATGTAACTGAATTTCACCAAATTGTATATTAAAAATGCCCACCTAAATATCTGCTCAGAATGTTTTTAAAAACTGGGGGGCTCAACATTTGCAAAAATCTAAAAAATCTAGACCAACATTCAAAGCTTTTGGGTAAACAAATAATATCAAATTACGCCGACCTTGCCGAGCACCCAGGTTTGTGTCTTAATTAAGATCCATATCCGCAGGTTCTGTAAGCAAACCCCATCAACTGAGAATTGTATGTAAATTCTTTCCCTGGAATGGGACTTTTGAATTATTTGTTTTCCTGTCCTAACCAGCCTGCATCTTGCCATTCCGATCTGTATTATATCCGTCCATTGAACGCCTTATCGATGCAGGAATGCATATTTGTAAAAGAACAGCGTGTGAATTTAAAGTTTTTCGGCCTTTTCCATGTTTTGCCCCCACATGTAAATCTGATTGGTAAAGTATGGTTGCCGAGGCAAGTCAAGGTAGGAATCTGATTTGCCCAACGAACAGGAGTGTCGGCCGTCATTTTTCTTTATACGTTGGGTTCTGCTCTAGCTATAAATTAATATGGTTTATCGCAACTAAAGTATATTTAAAATTTCATTTACTTTCAGGGCACGTCAGGGCACGTGAAGTGTGAAGTGTGAAGTGTGAAGTGTGAAGTCTATCGTGGCTGAAAAAAGAAAAATAGATGTGAAGTGTGAAGTCTATTGTGGTTGAAAAAGTAAAAAATAAATTATTTTATGATTATTGATATGGATCAGATTGTTCTTTCATCTGCTTGGTGTATTTAGCTTTTTTTCTGTGAAGCTTCACAATAAATGCTCCAAGCTTCTCGACAAATTTTTGGCTAAATAGATTATCCCAAGAGCTAGTTGCCAGCTTATATGCATAACTCTCTATGTTGTCTTTGTAGGCCTCACATTCTAAAATGAAATGTTCTTCTGTTTCCACTTTTCTGAAAGAACAAAAAATGCATACTCTTTCCTCCCACACTTTTTTTGGCCTTTTCCAGCGCCTTGTTTCACAATGGAGTTGATGAAAATTAATCCTTAACAGAGTAATAAGAATTTTGGCTCTCCAAAAAATATTGGTCTCTATAAGAATTAGTATAATTCGATTTCTCACAAAAGAGAGCATTCACAGATATTGCATTTCATTATCATTTATATAATTATAATTGTGTGTTTGGAAGGTAAGGTTGTTTTTGTTTCTTCATGGTTCAAAGAAATCTCATGAAAGAAATCTTGGTTTCAATAAAAATGGGTAAGATGATTAATGTTTAATTAAAAAATATAAGATAATGATTAACATTTAGTAAAAATAAAGTTGTTTTGTCAAAATTTAAGAAAAAATAAAAGATTATTGAAATTTTTGTATAAATTTATTTTGTGTTTAAAAATATTAATAAAAAAGAATTGATTCATCATTATTTTATGTTTGTTATTTTATATATTGATAATTATTTTGCATAAGTTAAAAAATAAAAAATAAAAATAAATAAAAATGTCTATTCAAGATTCGCTATAGCATGAAGGACATTCTTGTTAATCACAATTCACAAAATGAATTTGCTTTGTTTTTGGTAAAAATTGTGTTAATGTTTTTCAATACCTTTGCATGTTTTTTTCATGTTTCGATATCTAATGATTGGGTATCCAATTCATTTTGCAAAATCTTTTCTCAA
>APFE030602871.1:1517-25640 GCA_000404065.3 Pinus taeda | reverse complement strand
ATAAACAAAAAAAAAAATTTATGATCTATAAACTGTTGTGGAGATTCCATTGGTACAATTTGTTGCTTAAATTTTCTTTAGATTTTCAAATTATGTCATTAGTTCATTTTTTGCTTAATTAAATGAAATAGTTGAAATGTAAAAAATATAAAACACAAAAAAATACACATACCATCTATAAATAGAAACAAATGTTTCCCTAGGAAACACTTACGAGAGAAAATGGAGCTAGAAGGTGAGGTTGGTCTACTAATATGGAAAATGTGCAAGTACAAAGAAAGAGCTACTCTCTCTAGAGTCACCTAAGACCTATGGCCTATAAGGCTACTATAGAATCTTAACCCCTTGTGATTTTCTCCCCAACATCTCACTCCTACTAGTTGCTTTATTCAACTATTGAACAAATACAATAGCATAGAATGGAACCCCTAGTCTCCCAAGTGGTCTAGTATTTAACATAACCCAATAGCCAACTGGGGGTAATGTTTGATTCCCTCAACCCTCAACTAGAGTTACGGGAACCTTCTAGAATCTTCTTCAAAGTCCACACATGGCTAGCCTCGTATCTATGAGTAATGAACGCTGACGTGGCATACACCTGTACCATGGTGGTCAACATGATAGGTCAATTTGTGAGAGGTATAACATTTGCATACGAACTTTGTTTGATGTGATGATTGCATCATTGGAAAGATATCTGAGTGTAGATTAACTCCATGGGTCTATGTAATGGAGACTTTTTGGACCCCAAAAGACTTCATTTAACACCTCAAAATGGCCGCAAATGATTTCATACCCAAATTCTCCAAACTAGGACTCGTTAGTCAAAATGACACAAGTAGTTTATTCCTCCATTTTTTTCACTCTAAAGGCATCAAGCTAGATGAAAAATAATCCAATCTAGATCAAGGGAAGTATTCTCAAGACCATACCATTTCATTCATTACTTTACATTCGGTCTTCTTTACCACATTTGAAACAATTAAATGCTTTATTATTGAACATCAAAACCTCATAAAAAAACTTAGGAAAGCCTTAGAAAATGCATCAAAAGCTCATGACCCAAAATTTACTAATATGAAGATCATTTCTAAAAAGGTTATTTCAACGCAGAGGCATGGCATAACCTATATTCTTTTCAAGAAAAAGATAATAATAAACCATTTTCTTTTGGATTTGTAATATCCCTCTATGAGGAGACTTCATTATGAAGAGATTAGATGTAAGCCTAATCTTATATATGTTATAATAAACCATTTTCTTTTGGATTCTTAATATCCCTCTATGAGGAGACTTCATTATGAAGAGATTAGATGTAAGCCTAATGTTATATATGTTATAATAAACCATTTTCTTTTGGATTCTTAATATCCCTCTATGAGGAGACTTCATTATGAAGAGATTAGATGTAAGCCTAATGTTATATATGAAAATTCCAAAAATACCAAGCTCATCAATAACTATAAAAGCTATGATTTGATTACTATAGATTTAGTGAGTGGTTTTCATTAACATTGATATTTATTGAATGGATTAGCATTGATGCTTACTAAATGGACTATAACCATTTAGACCACAAAACAATCAATGATTTTTTTTCCAAATATGTTTTATTGTATTCTAAAATTTGAGAAAGCTCTTGGAAGAGGGACCTTGGTTTTAAGGTGGAATTGGCTTATTTATCAAACCTTGGTTCTAGCATTTAATTCAATTTCCAATACTATTACAACAACCTCAATATGGGTGAGACTATCAAATTTCCTTATACAAAAAAAATTTCAAGGATCCATAATTATCTTAAAGTGTAGAAATCTTTGTGAGTCTTAATAATTATTAAAATGCCAAGCATAAATTATTTGGTGATATTTTATAAAAATATTATAAATTATAAGGGTTTTTAATAGTTTTTAGAAAAATTTGGTGATTTTAAAATTAAAATACTTTTATGCTATAAAATTTGGGCAAATAAAATGGAAATTTGAAAATCATTTCTTGGAAAAAAAAAATCATAGAGAACTAGTCCATGGCAAAATTTAGCCCCTAAAATTTCCCCCCGGCCATGTTTGTGTGGATTTTGCAAGTTCGAAATTAAATTGGAAATACTTTGGGTAGATTTCTTAACTCTAACTTAAATTAATCCTAAAAGGTAAATTATGCTAATTTGTCTTAAACTATGTGTAGTAAAATTTGATGTGAATCTAATTCTACCATAAAAATATGTTTTAGAGGGGATGATTAGAGTTGGATCCATGAACTAAATAGTGAAAATATTTTTCACAAAGTAAAGTCTATTAAAAGATGTGTTATCTTAAGAATGCTCATCCAAATCCTAAGATCTTCCACATGAAAAAACAACAAATCCAAATGTTGGAATAATGTCAAATAAAACTCAAAGTAACTCCAAAAAAATTGCATTTTTCTGCAATTTTTAACCCTTTAAATGACATTTCAAAATTTTCATAGTTTTTGATGTCATAAATTCATCATCTTCCTCGAAATATAAGAATTAATAAGTATCACATATTTTGAAAATTTTATAATCAAAAGTCTAACAAAATTAGTTAAGTTTATAAAATCATTTTAAGATTTGTCATCTTAATTTATCTTCTTATGAATAAGATATGCATTTTACAAAAAACAATTAACTATAATAATAATCCAATATTTTATCAAAATACAACTTCACATAAAAGCTTAAACTTGGATATGTGATAAAGAAAACATTTATTTACCGATTAACAAATTCCATGAAAATATAGAAAACATATTAAAAAGATATGTTACCAAAATAACAATAACAATAACGACTAAAATGTAATATTTTGCTCAATATAATATCTCATCAGTAAGTGTGACTAAAATTTTCTATCTCAATTTACATAAATAAAATTTCACTAAAAACCACATTCAAACCTTAATTAATTAATTAATTAAAATATAAAACATAAAAATATTTAAAAAAGAAAAGAAATCCATAGCAACAAGTTAAGTTAATTCAAACCCTAAAATAAAATTAATTAATTAAAAAATAAAATATAAAACATAAAAATCTTTAAAAAAGAAAGAAGTCCATGGCCACAATTAACTTGACTTGTTGAAACATGAACCACAAACAAGGGAAGAGAAATGATAAGGATCATGAGAAATGATAAGGATCATAATATGACAAAAAATATGACCTAACCCATTTAATGGATGGAACTTTAAAATATAATATAAATTAACACATTTAATGGATAGAACTTTAAAATATAATATAAATTGATGCCAATGAGTGGTATCTCATGTTTCAAAGGTACAAGGAGGTTTCTTCTTCAACGTTGGTGATGAGCTTCATTAAAATAACCTTAATTCACTCATATTTTTTCCTTTTATCGTGAAACACGAGCTAATAATCCCTTCTTTTTTTATAATCATATCTATTTACTACATCCTTGCATTCATATTTGCAATGTTCATGTATTAATGGACTGTTTTGTTAAAGATTGAGGAGAATACATGAGGTTACATACGTTAAAAGTATTACATTGCCATTTCAAGATAGGTTTAGGTTTTATTCACTTTTATTGCTTTTTTATTTTTATTTTTTGTATGCCTTTGCAGTTGTTTATAATGCGACTTTTTGAAAGTCTTTCTGGTGGGTTTTTCCGGTCAAAATCCAGCAACAATTTATTGGAATCGCAAGTTTGATAGCTAGTTTCTGCACAATCAAAGTGTCCCAGGGGTTTTTCAGGGCGCTGAATCCAAATATGCAGTTAAAAAACCATTTTAACTACAACAAATCAACATTTAATCTCAATTTCTTCCACCAAATTCCATCACCAGAATCTCCAAAAAGTCGCATTATAGACAACTCCATTACCTTTTGTCACAATTATTATTAACGAGAGAAACCTTTCCAATCCATTTCTTGAGATCAAGTTTTGGCTTATAATATGTCAACAAATTTGGTACAATGTGCAGCAGAATTTTGATTAGAGGTTAATTTTGTGTGAAATTTTTTTTTTATTAGCAAATAAGTTAAAGAGTTTTATTTTTATTTTTATTTTAATCAATTGAGAATAATTTTGTGAACTTTTAATTATGGGAAATTCGATGATTGTGGGTATTGGTTAGTTGTAGAATTAGATAAAGAATATTTTTTAGCTTATTTTTTTTTATAGATTTATTCAAATTTTAATTGTGGGTACTAGTTAGTTGTTATTCAAATTTTAATCGTAGGTACTCGTTAGTTGTAGAATTAGATTATGTAATAAGTTTTCACTAATCCATAGTAAGAAAAAAATAAAAATACATGAAAAAAATGTTTTTTTATTTTATTTAGGAAATGAAAAAAAATGTGTTTCTATTTTATTTGGGAAAATATTAAAATATAGTAAAAATAATAAAATATGCAACAAATGCTCACACAAATTTGAATAAGATAAGTTGAAAATACAATTAAAAAAAATAGTGCTCTTCTTTTTCCTCCAAAAATATTTACCTTTGGGAATGAATCATCATCTTGAATTTTATTAGTTATTTTAAAGTTGATTTTGCAAATACATTTTTTATTTTAAGGCTATTTTTTACCTCAAACATTTTTGTAAAGATTCAATTAGCAATAAAAACATTATTAATTTTGCTATATTTAAATTATAATGCATTATTTGTTAATACAATTTTGACTTAAGTAATTGGGAATTATCTAATAAACTACAAAGTCAAGTTCCACTCTTACAAATGCAACTAAATAACCCTAGGGCTTATAACAATATATTAATATTTCTATGATTTCATGTTCTTTGTTTTCTTATTTATATTTATGTTTTCTAATTATGCATTGGATATTTGTTAACCTCTATTAATTTAGTTAAATATGAGAAATATTTTTCAATTTAACAAAGTGTAATTTAAAAAATATATATATATATATTTTTGCAATTTATTTTATTGGCATTTATCTCTTCATGGATTGCTTGTCAATTTGACATGTGATGTCAATGCCAAGAGTACATAGGTCACATCAAATTTTGTTTTTGTTTTTATTGCATTTCATAAATTTTTATTTTTTTATTACATTCCATAATTAAGTGAGTGAGACATCACATAATTAGGTAATTGATACATTTCTTTGTTAAAATGTTGCAAAATATTTTTATATTATTAAAAAAAATTAATATTGTAATTAACATGAGAAAAATGTCTAATAATTTTGTAAGATAATTTTGTAGTCTCCGTAATAAATAACTTCTTTTTATTTTAAATGTATATATTTACTTAATATAATTATAACCAGTGGCACTGCTTTGGATCAAACGTCCGCGATTTGGAATGAAGGCAATGTGCCCAACGGCATGCTTTTTCCTCTCTTATCAAAGCTAGGATTAAAAGGCTTATTGAGACTCCACGGCTGGGTTCTAGATATAATCTTCTACGACTAGATCTAGATCTAATCTTCTGCCTTATTTCTCTGCGGCTAGGTTCTAGATCTAATCTTCTGTTTCATAGACGAACCACCTGTTCAATGTGCGGCTAGATCTAGATCTAATCTTTTGCCTTATTTCTCTGCGGCTGGGTTCTATGGGCAAGTAAAATATGGCTCCCAGCTTCGCGAAAATAGTTTCTGGCTCAGTTCAGTCCGCTTCTGGAGGGAAAGCTTCTGCCCATATCGTCAGTGAAGCCCCAGATCCCACTATCCAGGTGGTCCAGGCCTCACTTGATGAGGCTTTGGAGTTTTCCTTAAGTTCCCTAATCTGTCGGTTCAATGGTTTTTGGCCGCAGCTAACAGCTCTCCACAATTGGATCTCGGAAATATGGAAGCCTATCATTTCTGATGAAATTAATATCTACCCCTGTGCTAGGGGTTTCTTTATAGTATATTTTGAAAATCCTGAAAGCAGACAATGTATTCTAGATTCTGGCCCTTGGTTTTGGGAAAACTCAGGCCTATTCATGAAGCCATGGAACCTATCATTCGATCCCTCAACAACAGTCATAACCTCAACACCAGTTTGGGTGAGATTGTCAAGCCTATCGTTGCATCTTTGGAATCTCTCATTGCTAAAAGCCATTGGAAATGCAGTTGGAAAATTTTACTGCAAGTGCCCAGAAACAGAGGAATATGCCAGAACCACCTATGCACGCATCTGTGTGGAAATGGACTTTAGCGCTAGATTCCCAACTGAAATAAATCTAACAAGTAAAGACTATATGTGGAACCAGAAACTCGATTATGAAAGTGTCCTCTTCAGATGTCGATCTTGCTTTGAGACAGGGCATCTAGCCAAAAATTTCCCAAAAGCCTCGTAGAAAAATTCTGCTAAAAAAAACCACCACAGATCGACATGGTGGGAAGGAGCACAAAAAGAACACTACATTGTCATCAAAGAAGAATATTCTAGAGAAAACTCTGAATCACAAGAAAACGGGCAAGAGAGAAACAACTCTCAAGACAATCAGGGAGAAAGCCCCGCCCAACAACAAAAAAGTTAACTCGACAGCCCCTCAAGCATCAACAATTATGAGGATTTGAATACCGCATAAAATAAATCTTCATTTAACTGCAAATCAGATCTCCTAGACTAAACTTCTTCTCCGACTATCTTCAAAAGGACGAACACAATACATCGCGAAGCTAAGACACAAATGTCCCAAGAACCACAAGAGATGAAGGAGATGCAAGATAAAGGAAGTTGGAAGACTGTAGAGAAAAAAAGAAAGCTACAGCACTAATCTCACCAAGAAAGACGAGGAGCCAAACAATAAAAAACTAAAAAAATTATAGGTCTGATAGACCAATTTGGTCTCAGTGGATGTTAACCATCATCATCATCAACATTTAATATTTCAAAGAACATCCAAAACAAACTATATACTATAAGTGTTATTTATAAATCACATATTGTATTATTTCTTAATTTTTTAAATTAAGATGTATATTAAATGAATTTTTAACATTTTAAAATAGATTAAAATTGCTACCTAAAAATACATTTTACAACTATATTTATAAAATTTAATTGCTAATTTTTTTAATATATCACAATAATCAAATAGTCTCACTATTTTTTCTTTATTAAAAAAACACTTATTTACCTTTATATTTTAAATACAATTTAATAATCCACGTTTAAATTGTAATTTATCTTCTTTAAATTTCATTCATGCTTAGAATAACTTAAACTAAATTCTAAATAATGATGTTAGTTGTAGGAATTTGTGAACTAAAGACAAAGTACTTGACGTACTCTTCGTAAAGTAAAGCATAGGAGTTGTGGAAATAGTTTCGTTAGCATTTTTTTGGTAATTTGTTTTCTTTATATGACTGGTACAAAAGTCAAAAGTAGTACGATGTCAAGTATGTTATTAGATCATTTCTTATAACGATTCTTCAATTTATTAGTTTAGCAAGCAAGTTGGAGCATTATTGGTAAAGAAATCCCTGAAAATCTATTAAAAACATTAATAAATATGATTAGTATATTTTTGAAAGTGTTTCATTCTCATATTGATACATTAAAGTAGATCTCTAATTAAGTTGGTCTTACTTATCCCTAGTATTGGTATGGGTGGGTACTAACAAATTTTAGGATTGTTGTAATGGAAAATATTAGATTGTAGTATAATTTGTTATTGGAATAGATAATGTTTAATAAGTTTTTAGTGAGAATTAGTAGTTATAAAATAAATTTAACCATAGAAATGAAAGAAGGATATTTAAAACCATTTGTTGGAAGACCAAAGGTGAAGAGAGAAGAACCATTTGAGGAATTATTAAACAAACTATCTTAGAAGGAGCAAATAAAGCACAAACATCAATAGACAAGATGCTATAGAAATTGCCATGGAAATAGTTGGACCTCAAGTTCCTAGACAAACTAAGTATATACATTTTAAAACATTTTGGACTTCTTGATAATTTCAAATGTTATTCACTATGGCAAAGGGGGAAGTATAACAATTGATAGTCTTCAACTTCTCACATGGAAGAGAAAGGAAGTAGTTAAGATGAAAAACATTAATCCTTATAATCTTCCTCATTTCCTTGGGCTTTCTTCAAAAGACAGAAGTACCTTCTTATTTCAATTTGAATTTCTTTGTAACACTTATGATTTCAAGATTGAGTTGGAAATTCAGTTGAAAAAATGAATTTCTATTTATGACAATTACTTGTGAATTGTTTATAGTGGGTTTGCCTTTAGCAACTTTGTTCATTAGGCCATCAAGCAATTATACATGTACAATGCACTAGAAAGACAAGAAACACCACAAGTTAGGCTAGAGGTCAGGGCAAAACCCACAAGGGGAAAATCCATCAATCCTTTCCTTATAAATTCTTCGTCAACAAGAGAAATACAAGTCAGACTAATTAGTGCTAAATCAGTCCTCAGAACTCTACCAAGTCAACCCTCCTTGTTGCAGCTTGTATTATCAAAGATAGTAGCCTTCATGTAATATAGATCTTTGGAGCTCGTATTGTTTTACCTTAGGAACTTGCATTATCATAGCTTCAGGAACTCGTATTGTTTTACCTCAGGAACTTGCATTGTTATAGCTTCAGTAACTTGCATGGTTTACAGAGAAATGCCTCAAGAACTTGGATATATATGTGCCTCAGAAACTCAAATATATATATAATCTATGCCACAAACTTGAAATTCTCTGCCACAGAAGACCACCAAATTAGTTACCAAATGGAAGAAACTAGGTGCCAATTTATAGTTTTTTCTCCATGTGAAGGGTCACGTCCTTTGGGTAGGCCGACTTGGCAACTTGGAGGGACAAATGACACTTTGTGAAAATCATTTTTTCTTCTTTTACAAGGGTCATGAAGAACATGCCATTTTACATTTTTCTTTTGACCAAAAGCATGAAGAACATGCTTAACAATAAAAACAATAATAATATGTTTTCTTCCTTTTGTTTTTACATAATAATACAAGTACAATGACAATTATGAAAACCGAACCTAGTTACAATTTTCAACACTCCCTCTTAACTATGGAGGTATTCATAACTCATCAGGATATTCCCAAGTTGAAGATTTCTATAAGAAAGGATCCAATTGATAACCATCAATGATGATAACTTCATCCCAACCAACATTGTCACATTACCAAGGCCTTGATAGGTATACTCTATCTCTCCAGGAGAGAAAAGTACAATGTTGGGAGGAATTCCATAGGACACCGCACTGCCTCTCCAAGGCACATTCTCCACCTAGGATCACAAAAGTATGTCCTCCACCAAACCATTTCCCTAAAGGAAATGTTTTTCCATTGGACCATTCTTTATCTAAGTCCATGTACTTGACTCGGGTCTTAATCCTAATCTGTCACAATACATGACACAAGGAGAACCATATGTCCGACCTCACTCCCTATCAACTTGGGCGCAGAAATCCATCCTCACTCCCTCTCAAATAGGGAGGAGATATCTACACGCCCAAGCTTGTGTTGGAAGTACTCATACTTCCCTTACATCAGCTACTTGTTCTTCCATGGAGATCTGTTGTAGCTTCTCGACTCCTATCAACACCATGCTCTCGAATCTTCCATGAAAATTGTGTTCTTGACAGTCATCCTTAATCATTACAAAGCATCATGGTTAAATTCAATATGTCATCAAATAGTCCATTTAAACACTTTATGGAGCCAAAACAACTTCACAATTAACTGCACAAATTTCCATATCTTCTATCTTTGCAGTGCAACAATATCTTGCTTTTATGCTCCTCTGAGAACCATACTAGATCCAAGTAGAAACAACCTCCAATAGCATTGTGAGCCCAATCAATGCAATCTTGAATCAAATGTATCAAGGAACAAATCAGCTTACTAGTACAATGATGGATCAACAAGATCAAAATCCACATTTCTGAAGGATCTTGATCACATGCTTCTTTTGATCAAGAAAGATTCCATCATTTTTCTGCCAAACATTAGGTTTCCAAGTAATGGTGTATCAAGCTAAGATTCTTCATGTCAAATTCCATGTTGCCAGCTACTTGACTTATTCAAGAGATGCTTCAGAAAGCCTCCTCCTCATGCATTTAGTCTTTTATAGTTCTGGAAAGTCTTATTTCTTTACTATGTTCCTCCATTTCCTACATTTGCTACAAAAGGCCTAGGAATCCCTAATCATTAACCGATAATCCTCACTAGGAGGCCATGGAAAAATAAATAAGAAAAGTACAAAGACTGATCAAAAGATAAAAAAAAAGTCAAAGAAAAAGGGAGGAAGGATATATAATACATATCTTTTGAAAGAAATCAGCTCCCCTCGAACTTGGGTTTCTTGCATTTATCATCATCTTTGTCTTTTCATCAGCATGATGTCATGTTTGACATTCCCAGGAGCTAGGGCTTCTTCTTATGAGTGCAAACGATCAATCCTAGGGTTTGTCCCTAGGGTTTTCTAATTAAAATATTTGCTAGGGTTTACAAACCATAGATGCTTCAATATCCAAAGCCTTCAAGACCTACCATACTTTTAAACTTGCATATTATTTTCATCCTTATAGAGACCCGATCCTTTGACTTTTTCTTCAGTCGATATGTATCATCCTCTTCCAACAAAGGTACCCCAGATCTCTCAGACTTTGTTCTAGTGCCTCAAGTAAGATGCTACAAAATTTTTCCTCTAGAGAGTCTACAAGATTGTCCACAAAATTGTCCATAAGATACCAAATGTTTGTCACAACAGGAGCTCACATGAACAGTGCCTAAGAAATACACATATCTAAGAGAATTTGTTTCTCAGATTTGTATAGCTTCAAAGCTTCATATCTTCGCAAAGGAGGGGTGCTTAGTATTAGAACTTCGCTTGGATTCTATAGAGAAATGGCCTCAAAGCAGGCTTGAATTGTCACAGAGAAAGTAGTACTTTAGGTTTTACTATCTCCCATCAATATGTGTAGCCTTGGACTATCACCTAGTCATTCTTCCATAAGCTCAGATGTCTTGAATATCATGTAATATGGATTCAATATGGATTCCACATAAGAATTCAAATGTTACTCGAATAAATAATAGGAATTCTTGGGCTCAATCCTTTACTATGCTAATAAATCTGCCCTTCAATAAGTTATGTGATTAGGTTGATTCTCCAACAAAGACTTTAAACGACCAACAATATTATAATTCAAACTTGATTATATGAGCAAAGAAATATGCCTCAAAAGAATACAACACTTTGTCATAACTACCAACCACAGGTTCGAATCTTTGTTTACAGGTGTTACCTCAGGTTCAGACTTTTCAAAAATATATGTACCTCTTTCAAAAGTACCAATCATATGTTTTTACTTCTATCATAAATGGCTTCCACAAGTTCATATTTCTTTGCACATGTGATATATTATAGAGTTCGAACTTAGGTTCTTAAGTATGTCACACACTGAGGATACTTAAGATTGAGGCTTCAAGAACTCAGTCCAATGTAGATCACAGAGCTTATCATTCTCCTTCAGAAATCCACCTAATAACTAGACCTTGGATAAGTGGACAAAAAGCGGACTTTGGAATTTAGTATCCATAGAACTTGGATGACTTCTTTAGTTCTTGATTTCTTCTGTAAAGACCTTCGGATAAGAGAATAATATGACCAAAGGCGATTGCTCGGATGCTTCTGATATATAGTGCTCAGATGCCACAGATATATCGAATGCCACGAAAACTACAGAAGTATGTTTCCATGTTAAGCTTTTCTATTACTAAAATATGTTACCATAGTGAGCTCGAGTACCACAAAAAGACGTCACATGGGTTGGGATTGTTAATCGACCTTCTTTTCTTGTTTGAGCAAGGGTATACACATCTCATCTTGTTCTATAGAGATAAGCCATAAAAGAGCTATGTCTAATATAAATCCAAATCTCTTTTCCATAAGATCACTGTTAGTTTAATTCTAATCACTTAGACCATGGTAATGATTCGGGACTGATCTTCAAAATGGTGATTAGAACAATATTGTAAACAAACCTTGTGATCTTAAGATCTTTCGAGGACTTTGACTTTAATGCAATCTTCTCGATTTCACGAGAGAATTCTAACTTTGATATCATGTTGGAAATTCAGTTGAAAAATTGAATTTCTATTTATGATAATTACTTGTGACTTGTTTATATGGGTTTTTGTCTTTAGCATCTTTGTTCATTAGGTTATCAAGAAATTATACAAGTAAGATGCACCAGAAAGACAAGAAACATTAGAGGTTAGGCCAGAGGCCAGGACAAAACCCAAAAGGGGAAAACCCATCAATCATTCCCTTATAGATTCTTTGTCAACAAGAGAAATCCAAGTCAGACTAACTAGTGCCAAATAAGTCCTTCAAACTCTGCCAAGTTAGCACTTCTTCTTGTAGAATGTATCATCAGAGATAGTATCCTTCATGTCATAGAGATCTCAGGAACTCACATTGTTTTACCTTAGGAACATGCACTGTTTACAAAGAAATACCTTTGGAACTTGCATTGTTTTACCTCAGGAACTTGCACTGTTATAGCTTCAGGAACTCACATTGTTATAGCTTCAGGAACTTGCACTATTTACATAGAAATACCTCAGGAACTTGGATATATATGTGCCTCAGAAACTCAGATATATATATGCTTTAGGAATCTATGCCACAAACCCGAACTTCTCTGCCACATAAGACCACCGAATTAGTTTCCAAAGGGAGGAGACTAGGTGCCAATTTATAATTGTTTCTCCATGTGAAGGGTCACGTCCTTTGGGCAGGTCAACTTGTTTGCTAGAGGGCCGACTTGGAAACTTGAAGGGACAAATGACACTTTTGCAAAAATAGAATTTTCTTCTTTTACAAAGGCCATGAAGAACGTACCCCTTTACATTTTTATTTTGACTAAAACAAAGCATGAAGAACATGCTTAATATTAAAAACAATAATAATATTTTTTTCTTCCTTTTGTTTTTACATAATGATACAAGTACAATGAAAATTATGAAGACCAAACCTAGTTACAATTTTCAACAGATTGATGCTCTAAAGATTAGGTTTTTTCCTCTACTTTAAAGTAAGTAGCAATATAATGGCATATAAGTCTCAATGGAAGTAGCATTTGAGCTTGGGAATAACTAAAGGATACCTTCATAGTTAAGGATACAAATTGAATACCAAACACATTTTAAATGACCTAGATGATTTAATAAGAGATTTCACTTCATTTACAAAGGCTCTACCACTTGCAAACTTGTTGAAAATGGCAACAAGAAAATCCTAATTTAAATTCCCCTTGAAGTAAATTAGGAGAAATTTGTAATTCGACATCACAAGACACTTGTACGAGTTAACTAAGTTAGTTTCACGTAGTTGGCTCAGTTAATTCGAGTTGAGGGCCTAACTTGAGTCATGTAGAGTGGTTCCTAATTTTTAGGAGCCTAGGTTGAGTTTAATTTGAGTCGTAATAGTTTAATTCAATTAAACTAAGTTAATGTTAATTAAACTAGTTCCAAGTGTTGGAGGAACTAGTAGGAGGTCTAGTAGTGGGGTGCAACTTCAATGCTCAACTAGTTAACTGATAAATCAACCATAATTAACTCATGCATGCATGAAATTTGAGTTACCTAATTGAGATTGGAGTTCAAGGGCAATGTACTATCAGTTGTATAATTTTCCAAGATGTATAGGTGGTACATGTAGTCAAAGAAGGGCCTATAGGGATTGCACAGTTCTGGATG
Organism: Pinus taeda; assembly: GCA_000404065.3. NCBI lineage: Eukaryota > Viridiplantae > Streptophyta > Pinopsida > Pinales > Pinaceae > Pinus > Pinus taeda. The sequence continues at coordinate 11,958 of APFE030602871.1, read as the reverse complement.
AGGAATTTCCTATTTAATAGGGGGCTAATTCCTTGAGAAATAATGCAAGGAAATAGGAGCTTGGCACGCAATTGAATTGGCTAAGTATTGGCCAAAGTCAACTTGTGAGGTAGTGAGATAGATGATACTTGTGCAGAGAATGTTCAGGTTGAACAAGCATTGTATTTCTTCTCTATTTTTCTGATCTAATGCAATATATAGATAGGAAGGGGTTTTGAGTAGAAATCTTTCCCCTTAGATAAATCTTTTAGCATATGTGTTTGAATCTTGTCTCGTGTTTATGTCGTGATTTCTCGATCAATTAATTGTTTATGTTGATGAGTAGAGTAGATTCAAGTCTTTTGTTTTATCATATTACATAAGCAGTTTAAATCTACAAAGAATTTCTATGTGGTATCAGAGAATGAATTACAATAGAAAAGAGATTTTGAACTTGTTATTGCAGGAGGATAGAACTTGCAGGATCATTTCTTCATAGCTAGCAAGATGGCTTTCTATGGACTAAGACTCGAGTATGCCCTTGAGGGTAGCTCGAATTATATTGCTTGGAAGGACTGCATGGAGGTAGTGCTGGAAAATAATGGGTTAAAGGAATTCATTGATAATGATATCCAGACACCGACAACAGTTGATTCTCATAATAGCAAATTGCAAGAAGTGTGTAGCTAGAGCCCGGAGGATCATCCTTGAGGGTGTGAGAGACCACATAGTCTTGAAACTACATGGAAAAGAGACTCCCTTTGCTATGTGGAAGACTCTCAATGAGCTATTCAGAAATAGCAAGGAAGACAAGAAACTTGAATTAATGAATAAATTGAGGATTGAAGACAAAGGGTATGAGGTAGTCTTCATAGATGGGAAGGCCTACCTCAAGCATCTTGCTTCATGTCAAATCAATCAATTTTTTGTCCGGATTGAGAGCCTCTACACAATAGAGGAAGATTTATCCACAACCTTGAGGAGAAAGGAAAAGATTAGAGATGTTGTAGTTGAGAGGGAGCATGATTTTTCTCTCAAGAGGAAGCCTCGGCCAGTTGGAAGTTGGGCTGACTAGGAGGATGATGATGAAGAGGAATAGTCAAAGACCTCCAATAGGAGGAAATTTTTACCCAAGTGGGAAGAGGGAGCACATGCAGCCATACCTCCATGTGTGAGGTGGGGCGATTTGAAGCAATAGTCCCAAGAGTTGCAGAAATTTGGGAAGGGTCCATTGAGGTGTTTTTGTCTCATGGATCATTACCTTGCTACGATGACCCACAGTATTTAGTAGCAGGAGGATCAATGTCAGTTAGATACTAAGGAGTGTAGAGCAGTGTTGACAGTAGAGTAGGAGGCTCAATAACAGAGTCAACAACAACACAATTTTCCTAGTAGACAATTGCAGATTGATTCATTGATTATTTTTATTTATTATTTTCAATTGCATATGTTGCAGTAGAAACAACAACAATAAGAAGTGTTTCATGCAATACATTCCAAAGGTACTGGATCCGGGTAGATGTGAATCCCTTTCTTGTTGAGACAAAGTGTTGAAAATGGCAACAAGGAAATCCTCATTTAATTTTCCCTTGAATTAAATTAGGAGAAAATTATAATTCCACATCACAAGACAAATTGTACGAGTTAACTAAGTTAGTTTCACCTAGTTAGCTCAGTTAATTCGAGTTGAGGGCCTAACTTGAGTCATGTAGAGTGGTTCCTAAATTTTAGGATCCTAAGTTGAGTTCAATTTGAGTTGTAATAGTTTAATTCAGTTAAACTGAGTTAATGTCAGTTAAACTAGTTTCAACTATTGGAGGAACTAACAGGAGGTCCAACAATGGGGTGCAACTTCATTGTTCAACTAGTTAACTGATAAATCATCCATAATTAACTCACGCATGCATGAAATTCGAGTTACCCAGTTGAGATTGGAGTTCAAGGGTAGTGTACTATCAGTTGTACATTTTTCCGAGTTGTATAGATGGTGGATGAAATCAGAGAAAGGCCTATCAGGATTGTGAAGTTATGGATGAGGAATTTCCTATTTAATAGGGGGCTAGTTCCTTGAGAAATAGCGCAAGGAAATAGGAGGTTGGTAGGCAGCAAAAATGGCTAAGTATTGGCCAAAGTCAAATTACAATGAGATAGATTATACTTATGCATAGATTGTTGAGGTTGAACAAGCATTGTATTTCTTCTCTATTTTTCTAATATAATGCAATATACAGATAGGAAGGGGTTTTGAGGAGCAAGATTCCCCCTTCGATAAATCTCTTAGTATATGTGATTGAATCCTGTCTCATGTTTATGTTGTGATTTCTCAATCAATTAATTTTTTTTGTTGATGAGTAGAGTAGATTTGTCTTTTGTTTTAGCATATTATATAAGTAGTTTGAATCTACAAGGAATTTCTACAAAACTAGACCCAAATTCACTTAAGTCAGTACTTCTTAGAGGGGTTCAAGAATAATGGATGGATGCATTTAATATAGTTACAACCATATATATCTCTAATTTTACTTATGAAGAGATAAGATAATTCTTCTAGAACTTCTCCAATCGATACCACAAGAAAGGAAAAAACACCCTCCAAGAACTATAGTATAGTCCTTTTTTATATGAACTAGGATAACTAAAATAGGAAATTGTACGTTTCTTGAATATATGTAAACTTTCCCTTTGCATTGTATGGCTATGTAGCTTGACATTCTCCAACTTTAAAATAATCAAGAGGAATATGAGAAATATTTGAGAATATCATCTTCAAAATGTACAAAGAATCATTGACATCATGCATGCCCACTAGACAATGTAGAGATATGTAGTGTTCATGGCTTGGAGCATCATATAAAGAAATGTCCTTCTTTACCAAGATTGAGAGTTTTTTACCAAGGAGTAAAATAAAATGAAAAGCAAGTTTGCTTGTAAATTGGAGTTTCAAGTAGCCACAAAAAGAATTTAAAGGTATGTCATATGAACCTCAATATTTTAATTCATATTAGACTAATCAAGCCCCTATTTTGAACTAATACACCCCATAGTTTCCAACCACTCAACAACAATGACAATTACCTCCAAAATTAGATACTTTAGTCTTTCCCTATTCCTCAAGGGTAGAAATTACCCCAATTATAAGGACAACAATGGCCAACTTAGTGATAGCTTGTAAATCCGTAGAAACCAAAATAAGTCCACAAAGCATTAACCAAGTGTGATAGTCACAATCACTTGCTCAAGCTACACCTAAGCCAATTAATAAATAAACTTAATTAGTTTATAATAATGAGATAGTTTATTTTCCAACTTGTCTTCTTACAATTGGAGATTGTTATTGAGCACACCTTCAACTAGAAAAAGTCTTAGAAGTCCTAACACCAATAATTACTACTGGATAGAAGGATGAAGTGCAAGAAAGTCCTTCAACCATTTTGTAGAAGTAAGTAAATTCAAAACTTCTTTCACTTAAATAAGCATATATGAATCCACTTTTCCCAAAGAAATTAAATCAACCTTACTTTAACCCCAGTTTGAACTTGCTATTATAGGGGAATTACAAAATATTTGTGTCGCAAGTCCCTTTTTCAAATTGATATTGATCTTCTTATCTTTGAAATTTTTCATGGTAATGACGATGTTGATATGGCTTCACATTTGATGGATTTTCTTTTCTTTTCATACCCATTTCATCAATCTTCTTTTCAGAGACAGTGGCCTTATCTATCCTCTTTTCCTAGTCTCTGATCACTCTAGCCTTAGAGACAATACCATCATATTTAACATGCAAATAGTTCAATTATTAAAGTATCTTCTTTTGACCTTCTTTCTCTTGTCTTTTTTCACTTTTTCAAGCTACAAAGTGACCCCGTCTATCAAATTTTGACATCCTTCTTCAATTCTAGACTGCATTTATGGTTTTACCTCATCTATATCTAGGGCTTCTTCAATCTTCATGCAAACTTCATCTTCAACTCTTTTGGTCATCTATTCATATAAGGTCCTTGCTTCTTCTTGAATTGGACAATGCTTCATTTCTTCTTTCAATCAATTTACATCATCCATTAGTTTTCTACTATGGTTTAGTAATGCACATATTTCTTCCCCTTTATTTTTTAATTGTTCCCTTGAATTGTCCATTTTCCATATCCTCGTGTTGCTCTTTCCCTATTTTAATTATTCAACCTCCTCAATGAGTGCCTCATTAAGGTATTATATCTTAGATAGCTTATCAACTTTCTTCTTGATCTCCTCTTTATCTTGCTCCAATTCATCTTTAATTTTATAAAATTCCTCCATTTTTATATTCTTGCTCCATTTATTCGAGAAGAGTTTCTCAAATACTTCCCAAATGTTCAATGTAGTATAATTTTGAATACTCATCCACCATTTCAATGCTTCATGATGAAAATACTTTATTTCCATTAAAGGATTCACACCATTTTTCTTTATCATTTTTAACCATTCCTCAAGGTTGATTTCATCCTTATCTTCATCTCCATTTAATTTACGTAATGCCATTGCCTGTTAATTGAGGTCTTTTAAAACCCTACTCTAGAATATGTTCTTCTAGCCAGCCTTTCTTTTGATGTATATCTATAGTTTTGGATCTTTTGATTGAAATTTAGCCTGTAATACTATGATATATCTTACTTTTAATCCCAAATATATGATCAAAATTTGATCTGCTAAATGAAAATTACAGTGACATTCCCAAACCTTGCTTATTTTTTACTCTTCCTAAGTGTGAATTTGTAGAGCATGCCACATGTCCAATTTTATATCAGATTCTAAAATTATTACTTGAGGTGCCTCAATGTGTCTCCTTAGAATGCTAAAAAATTAACAACCTAAGACGTTTTTGTGAAAAATTTACATCAAAGCTACCAAGATGACTTATTCAATACTGATTTCATGTCCCTTCACAAACCCAAACTTCCACAGACTATATTGTCATGATTATAGTGAATTAAAAGCTAAAATGTTTACCACCCATTCTATGGTGTCTCTCGTCGGTGTCCTGAAATTTTTTGGGTTTAAATATTCCCAAAAAAAAAAAATTATAACAAAAAATTCAATATCACTCATTTGAAATTGATTTTAAGATCAGTCACAAACCCTAATTTCCATAGGGTATATCTCAAAGAGTATAGAGAACCAAAATACAACTTTTTATGACTTGTACTTCAATAGTTTTCCCCAGTTTCCTCACATTTTCACTACTTGAACATTCCCACAAAAAAATGTTATAGTGAAAATGCCAAGGTCACTTGTTTTAAACATTTCAACACCATTCACAAACATTAATTTCCATAAGGTATAACTTTGAAAGTATAACAAACCATAATCTAAAGTTTTAGTTAGATGCACTTCAATATCTCTCCTAAACCATAGAAAATTTTGTTGGTATGAAGCTTCAAAAAAAATTATAGTGAAAATTTCAAGATCACTCATTTGAAATTGATTTCAAGACCATTTAAAAACCATTAATTCCATAAGGTATATCTCTGAAATTATAGTGAACCATTATCTAAAATTTTAACTTGATGCACTTCAAGGTATTGCATAAAATTGTGTCAAAAATTTATGGTTTGAATCCTCCTAGGAAAAACTTGTAGCGAAAATATCACAATGCCTCTTTTGAAGCAACAAAACCTTCGGTTTGCATGCTCTAATATCAATTTTTATGATTTAAAGACACAAAAACCAAAAGTACTCACCATATATGGAACACCACTTCAATATAGATGACACATAGAAGTTACACAATAACTCCTTAAAGAATAGGAGAAACTATTCCAAATTCCAATTACATTCATACATCCAAATCACATGTCCTTAAGAATGACTATATGAGCTCTCTATATACCTATTCACACATTTCCCATGCAACCCCTTCATTATTAGGCTGACCCTACTGCATATGCATTTACATATTGCATGTACGCTTATCCCCATATATACCTCCATTTAGGATCATACCATATACATGTAACCCAATATAAGCCCCTCTAGGGGTCATAACAATAAATCTCACTCTATTAGAGCATAGCATTATAGCTTGGTAATATTTCATTTTTTGTATTTATTTATTTATGCATCTTTATTTTCTATATAGTTAATTTCCTTTTATTTATTTATGGTTTATGCAAGTATGTTTTAATTTTCTACAATGGAATTTTCAATTTGTAGGTGTTGACACCTAATCATCAGGATTGGGTGAATAACTGAAATTGATGTAAATAAATAATAGAGAATATGAATAGTCAACGAGAGATGAAATGAACAATCTCTCCCTCATGTATAGAATAAACACCAACCTAAATGAAATCAACGAATTGTTTTTGAGGAGTTATTGCCTGGTCTGACATGGTATTAGAGCCAGCGCCATTTTTTGCTTCCCTCTGCTTTGTAACTCCCTATTATGGCTATGTTCTACCTTGCATACAAAGCGTTGCTCCTCTCCGCTTCTTTGACAATCTTTTATTCATATTCACCTCCATATAATCCGCTGCTCTGACATATAATCTTGATTCATATAATCCGTTGCCATGACATATAATCTGTTGCTCAAGATGCGAGATGGCGAGTCGATCGTGGGTGGAAGCAAGGAGAGCATTCCGACGACTGTAAATCCAAGAAGAAGAGAACTCGAAGAGTGGTTGGCGAAGGGTTATCTTTGCTGTTCCGGGAGACTAGCAAGCAAGAATTGGAAGAGTGGTAAGGTTGGATTTCATTTTGTTTCTAATTGATAGAATGGTGTGGTGAGCATGGAGGTGATACGCTGGAATGATATGTTGGTTTTTGAATGATTTACACCACACCTCTCTGCTGTGTTGACTGTGGTTACCGTGGGGTTTCTCCCATACTCCGCATCCATATCCCGCTCCCAACGTGGTTGGTCGTATTACATGCTACATTTTATGCTACATACCACCCATATATATATTTCTTGATATCATTGTAGTGCCACTGCGATACCACTCCATGCTATGCTTTATGTTACATACCGTCCATATATATATCGCTTGATATCATTGTAGTGCCACTGCGATACCACTCCATGCTGTGTTTTATGTTACATACCACCCATATATATATCGATTGATATCATTGTGGTGCCACTATGATTCACCCAATCTCGCTAGTTATACATTGAATCATGTGTCGTATCACACAACTTCACTTCTGGTTTTTTTTAATACCTGCTCCACTTAATACACTTCCACTCCCATTTATTACATTGAGCATTGTCCATTGAATGTTATTGGCAATACTCCATGCTGCATTTTTCTTTTTTTAATATAACTGTGGTATAATCTATCATACCATAGTCCTCTGCCACTGGTTCGTATAATATAACAGCGCCATCTCCTCGCCTCATCACAATATTAAAAATTCAGCACATATTAGCCAACAGAAGTTTTTTTTTACAGTATGCATTCAATCATATCTATTGTGGGAATAGTTCTCACTGGCAAGGAGAACTATCTTAGTGGTCCCCGGATGATAAAACACACCCTCATTTTCAATGAGTTGTGGAAAGGAGTGTGTATTGGAGATGGAGACAAAGAGCCAGAAAAACCTACCTTAGACAAAGAGCTCGCCATTTGGGAAAAAAAGAACAGCAAAGCCTATGCATTAATTGCAGCATCTGTAAGTGAAGAGGTGAGTCGCCATATTTCGCCATTTTCAACTGCTTTCGAAGCCTTACAAAAGCTGAAAGAACTCTATGACTCACATTCTTCACTTGAATTTGTTCAACTCATGATTAAACTCTTCACCCTTGAATTGCAAAATAATGATCCCCTTGCTCTCGCATCTGAAGTAAAATCGATAATGCATGATATCAAAGCCACTAAGGTTGAATTGGATATTCCTCTTATCGCTTTTCTCAAGGCACTTTATCCTACTTCCTCCAATTATCTTGAGTCATTGCAAGCAAATGGAAATATCAAAGATATTACCTTTGACTCTCTTGTGAACAAAATTGTTGAAAGAAAGAAAGCTTTTGGAAAGAAAACAACCCTTGAATCTTCTGAAGAGATTGTGTGCCTTGCTCATAAAGAAAAGAATTTTGCTTAAGATCCTTCCAGAGGAAGAGGTGGTCGAAGAGGAAGAGGAAGATATTTCAGAGGCAGGGGGGGCAGACACTCTCAAGGAGAAAAGTCATATTTGCACTTCATACGCTGCAAAAAGAATGGATCACATGATGCCTCTACATGCAGGCTACCTTGGGACAAAATTGAGCAGCAAAGAAACCAATAGAAAGGTAAAACTAATGACATAGACAAAGGTAAAGCACATGAATCCACTCATTATGTTGTGGCACAATGTAATATCGGAGTAAATGAAGATTTATTTAATTCTTCACTTGCTTCTTGGAAAAATGATTGGTTGCTTGATTGAAAAGCAACTTTCCACATGACTCATGTAGGTTTTAACCCCGTATAGAAATTACTTGCATACGAATTCTAAAACACAAAAAATAAACAATGCGAGAGCATAACACATAAAACACATATACACAGAGATTTTCCCCTGGATCCCAAAAATAGCTTGATTTTTCATTATGTTCATTTCAATGTTATAATACATATTTATACATGTCGAAGCATCCAATACCATGGACCGAAAACCGTCGCATCCAAAAAAACAAACATGTGCAAAAATCATGCACAAAACCATAGGTGGGTCCGCCCATCCTAACATAGGGTCCAAAACCAAAATTTTCTGGGGCGCTACCCCGGACCCCATAAAGTGGGGTTACAGGTACACCTCAAACCCCCTATGACCCCCTACTACACAATCGATGCAACAAAAAGGGGGGCTCCGCCCCCCGTCTAACCCCCTGGTTAACTATGTGGGCTAGTCGTGGAAAGAATATAACACAACCCAACATTCTCCCACTTGTTGTTTTCTTTCCACAGGGGACCACAAGAGAGCTTAGTCATTTTTCTAGCCCTGAAATGCCCATTGTCTCTCTACACCAAGAGAACTTCTCAAAGGTCACAGATTTTATCAATGCAGCTACAGTATTCTTCATAATGTCCACCTTTACCAGCAACACCTTTTTCTCTTCTATCATATCCCTCACAAAGTGATACTGAACATCAATGTGATTTGTCTTTAAATGATATGCGGGGTTCTTTGCCATGAAAATTGCACTTTGGTTGTCAAAGTCTATCCTTATAGCTTCCTATACTAACCCCATACTTGAACACAATCTCTGCAACCAAACTGCTTCCTTGCTTTCATAAGTGGCTGCCATGTATTCTGCCTCTGTAGTTGATAGTGCCACTACAGATTGTTTCTTACTCATCCAACTGACTGCACCTCCAAATAGGTTAAACACATACCCACTTGTAGATCTTTTCTGATCCAGATCTCCAGCCCAGTCTGCATCAACAAAGCCACGAATATCCAACACTCTGTGCAATCCTGGTCTTCCTTGATAGCACAAACCATAATCACTAGTGCCACGCAAATACCCAAAAACCCGCTTCACTGCTGTCCAATGCTCCTTCCTTGGTTTTGAGTAAACTTGCTCAATACTCCCACTGCATGTGCAATGTCTAGTCTAGTACAGACCATTGCATACATCAGGCTACCGACTGCACTTGCATATGGAACACAGGACATGTCCTCTTCCTCTTCTTGTGTCATGGGACACTGTTCAGCAGATAATCTCATACCTACAGGAATAGGAACCTTCACCGGTTTACTATCCTGCATATTAAACCTCTGCAATGCTGTCTCGACATACTTCCTCTGGTTTAACCAAAGCTTCCTCTTTGTTCAACCTGTTTTAATTTCCATGCCCAAAATATAGTTTGTAGCACCAATATCTTTCATGTCGAATTTGGAGGACAATTGGGTCTTCAAATCCTGGATAATTTCGTTGTGATTTCCAACCAACAACATATCATCCACATACAAGACCAGATAAATAACACGGTCACCAATTAATTTAAAATACACACAGTGATCTGCTTTGCTTCTGGTGAAGCCAAGTCCCTGTATAAATGTATCAAATTTATGATACCACATCCTTGGTGACTGTTTTAACCCATACAAAGACTTCTTTAACTTGCATATCATCCACATACAAGACCAGATAAATAACATGGTCACCAATTAATTTAAAATACACACAGTGATCTGCTTTGCTTCTCGTGAAGCCAAGTCCCTGTATAAATGTATCAAATTTATGAGACCATATCCTTGGTGACTGTTTTAACCCATACAAAGACTTCTTTAACTTGCATACTAGTTCTTTCTTACCATTCACTGCAAAGCCTTCAGGTTGCTTCATGTAGATCTCCTCTTCTAAATCCCCGTGAAGAAATGTTGTCTTCACATCCATCTGTTCTACCTCAAAATCAATAGTAGCAGCAACAGATAAAAGTAATCTAATAGAAGTTACCTTGGCAACAGGAGAAAAAATATCACCAAAATCAATTCC
>APFE030602862.1:0-11906 GCA_000404065.3 Pinus taeda | reverse complement strand
TCTAGCAATACCTCTTTTCAAGAGTGGTGACGTCAAGAATCCCTCCAATTATAGGACCATAATGATAAACCCCTTGTTTGCAAAACTATTTGGAAGCTAGCTAGAAAATAAAATCAGCAAGTGGGCGGAAGAAAGAGATAAATGTGCTAAAGTGCAAGCGGGTTTTAGACCTAAACATTCCAAAGTTGATCATGGTATAACTCTAAGACACATCATTGAAAAAGTTTGAGAGAAAAAGAAAGAAGCCTTTTGTTGCCTTGTTGATTTCAGAAAAGCCTTTGGCACAGTTCCTAGGGAAAATCTGTGGCATAGAATGGAGGACCTTGGGGTTCCTAGGCATTTGAGAATCGTTGTGCATAGGCTGTATGAAGAGGTGAAAGTCAAAATTAGAACTTTAGTAGGCATCTCTAAAAGTTTTAGAAGTGATATCAGGGTCGAACAAGGTTGCCAATTGTCTCTCACCCTTTTTGGTTTATATATCGACAAGTTCGAAGAGTGGCTAAATTCACAAGGGGGTGACGGTATCCATTTGGGCAAGTTTGTTATAAGGCTTCTTTTGTATGCAAATGGCCTTATTCTAATTGCTAAATCTACCCTTGGTTTGCAAGAACACTTACTTTCCCTTGAGCATTTTTGTAGAAGGGTGGGGATGCAAGTCAATATTACCAAAGTGAAAGCAGTGCTTTTCTCCAACAAAAAGAAAACATAACCAACATAAGTTCTACTTTGAAGGCAACACTCTGGAAGAAGTTGCAGATTACAAATACCTCAGAATTGACTTGAACATAAATCTAAGCTGGGGCGACTACAGAAAGAAAAAAACTTTGGGGGTTTGGAAACCATTTTAAGCTTCTCAAAATAGGTGTAGAGAAGCAAAGTTATGGGACTGGAAAACCACTCAAACTCTTTTTGGGCTTTTAGTGATTCAGGTGATTCTCTACGGTTGTGAATTGCGGGCTAGTAGGACATCCGACATGCAGTGGAAACAAATTGAGAAAATTCAGAAGAGTTTGATTACAAACAAATTCAAAATTAAAAGTGCAGTTCCTTATGCTATCTTGTTAAGTGAAACAAGAGTTGCTCCTATTGAAGCAATCGCTATGGTGCGAGTCATAGGGTATTTAAAAGAGATTGAGCAAATGGAAGAGGGAAGATGGCCTAACGTTGTCTTTAATGACATATTGTACAAAAGAAAGAAGACTTGGATGCGACAAGTATCAAATGGTTTAGTAAATGGGGTATTTGCTTGAACATGTGTCTTGTGGTCGCACAAAGTGTCTAAGCAACACGACAACGCTCACAGTAAGGGCTGTCACTTTTAATCCTTACTCACTCTGGTTAGACTCTCTCCTAGGCAAGTTAAGGGGGGTAGTCCCTAAGGTAAATGGATGAGAAAGCTTGTGGATCACGGGCTCTAGGAGATTTTAATGATGGACAACTTGATGAATCTAAACGATTAAATTAGATTGATATATTAAACGCCAACGTAAACAAGTCACGACCACAAGATAAAAATAATTATAGACCAGTGCTTTCGATATTTGAATTAACCATCAATAAAACAAGCTATCCAGAACGATTTTCAATATGTGATGAAAAGTGACAATCATAAATAATCCACAAAAAACGCCCAATATTGTATCATGAAAGATATTCCAGATTTAAGACGATTATCGTTGATTGACCAGATCTAGATTTAATAAATTAACAGCGAAATATGAATAAAAATGTTTATTGCACCTTGACCATAGGAAAATCATAAAAATTGCATTTAATGACCAAATGACATTAAGGAACTTTAAGTTAAATTTTTTTAATTATTCCTTAGGAATTTAATTTAATCGAAGGGTTAAAAAATCAAAGTTTTTAATGAGCCATAGGCCACATTAAAAATTCTAGAGTTTAAGCAAAATAACCCCTGAATTTTATTTTAAATCCTTAGTCACCAAAATTAGATTTATGATTTAAAGGTTTTTTTGTATTTATTTTATTTTTATTTTTAAATGTTTTTGGATTTTAGATATTGTTAGATGTTTTTTAGACCTTTTGAAATTTTTATAATTTTTTAGATTTTAAAATTTTTTTAATGTTTAGGATTTTTTTAGAAAATTTTTGATGTTTAGGATTTTAAAATATCTATATTATATATATTTTAATTTTTAGATATTTAATGTTTTAAACTTTTATGATTTTCAAAATTCAGAATGAAATTTAAAAAAAAAAGAGTGAAATGAGGTGAAATAAAAAAATAAACATAAAAGACTAGAGCAAAATTTAATCTCAAAATAAAAATAAAATAAATTAAATCTAAACTATACAAGAGAGAAATAAAACAAAGTAAAATCGAAACCTATCTAAAACCTCAACCTAACCCTAACTTAATATACAAAGGAATAACATAACGCATTCATAAAAAATTCGAAGTGTTTTTATGTTTATGGTTTTGCAGCTGTAGGTGGACGGCGCAAAAGGGAAATGAGGCAGCGTGGAGATGGAGCAACAACTTTGAAGGAATGACGCAACAGAAGAAGACTGTGTATGGAGCTAAGGGAGAATGAGGAAGCTCGATGAAGGCAGAGAGGGAAAACGCGAGGCAAGGAGCTGACAGAGAATGCAGGGTTAGAAGGCTGGAGGTACGCAAGGGAGGAAGGGTTCCGGATGAGGAAACCGCAGGTCAGATGGGGAAGATCGTGGTTGCAGGTGTAGGTTCGAAGAGCAGAAGGAGGGTTCGGGTATGGCTACGGATCCGGCAGAGGCTTATAGCAGCATGAGGATTAAGGGATGATGAAATCGCAGGGATGAGACACTGCGTGAGGATGAGAGCTTCAACGTGGACAGGGAGGATCGATTGCAGGTGCCGCATGAGGAGGGTGGATACAATTGCGCGGATCTGAGGGAAGAAGGGTACGTGGAGGAGAGCCACGGTTGAATGGAAATGGGTAACACGTTGGTGGGAGAAGATTGTAATGAGGAGTAGAGAGCTAGATGAAATTAGCTCAGCAGAACACCGACAACGAGGGTAAGGAACAACAGAATGAGGGCTTGATTGAGCAGCGGATAGGAGAGCTGCGGGATGGTCTTAGGGAATGAAGGATGCTGGCAGATTAATGAATATGGATAGCAACGAGGAGAAGAAAAATGTATTGGCAGCATTGAGAAGAGGATGGAGGATTGTGGATCTAATGGGTAGTGAAAACAACGAGGGTTTTACACAGCTTGCCCAAAATTTTCGAAATTTTCCTGCAACAAAAAATGAAAATCCTAGGCAGCAGCAGACAGGTGGCCTAGAAACCCCTTTGAAGTCTTTTTGGAAATTTTAATTAAAATTTTCAATTCACCTGCTGCAAAATTCCCAGATCTTACAAAAATTTTCAGATTTGAAGCTCTTAAAACCCTTAGACTGTAAAATTAATTGAATAATCTCCCTGCAAAATTATGCTGATGAGCCTCAGGGATCCAGATCTTACCCTCCAGGGCTTAGATCTGGACTCTGGACAGCTTTTAGCTTCAGATCTGTAGCTGCAATACAACAGAAAACACCCAAACGATATACATAATGACTCAAAAAACACTAAAACCCCGAAAACCCAAGTCAGAAAACTAAAATTAGTTACAGATCTATGTACATAAATGGCAGATCTATCAGATCTAGGGAGTGTGAGTCTGACTCCGCTCCCCGATCTGATGATCTGCAGCTCCCAATAGCCAGATCTGACGATTTAGCACATAAAAATTAAAATTTTTTGAATTTTAGAGGAGGTACTAAGCTTGAAACCCTTCATGCATCACCCATGAAAATATCTTATGATAAGCCCCGCTCAAACTCAAATTGGGCTCTTCAGAAAACATGGATTGGGAGTTGGCTAGTTCAGCCGAGAACTTCGTCGAACGCCCGATGATCTAATAATCAAGGATTTTCTTGCAAAACTCAATTCAGCCGTCAACATAGAGCGAGGAGAACAATAATAAATTCAGATCTAATAGAGATAGCTACTATTATATTCAAAACTTAAATTATCATTCAAACACTTAAATTTCATTCAAACCACCAACGACAACAAGATACATGTACTCAAATCACTCTGCTTGAAGCTATTTTTAATGGCAAAAAAGAAAATTACGCACGAAATAATACGTCTTACAGTATTTCCATGAAGAGTAACCACCAGCATAATTTAACCCCAAAGTCTTTTGTTATTGCTCATAAAAAAAGATTACAGAGAGAGCTTTTCGTTAGTACACGATCAAAGACCGGATGACACTGATTACAATGACCTTCTATTTTAAAGATAAATCCTCCAACGGCTAGTTCGAGTGATCCTTATCAAAGTGATCTCGATTGTTGATGAGGATCAAAATTTCTTTTAATCTCATCCGTTGAAATTTTAAATATTGAGGAAATTTCGAATTTTTCAATTAAATGCATTTTAATAAATTCAAAAATTAAAATTTTGCATTTATTTCCTCAAAATTTTGACTTTGACTTAACCCCAGGGAACCCAGGTATAAAATTTAGCAAAATAATCAATTAACCTTAGTCCCTGGACCTATTAAGATTTAATTTTTTAAACGATGCACAAATTTTATCTCTGAAAAACTTAAATTTATCTAGGACCTAGGACCTATGAGGGGATAAATTATTTTCCTAACCCTCAAAACATTTTACATCATGATTTTTTACATTTTTACATCTAAAGGGGGAAAACCTATTTGCAAAAGACCCTCACAGACTACCCAATTCTGCGACACAAATATAATCTAGCAAATCAAGCAATTTGTGATAAAATAACCTAACCAAATAGGTAGGAATATTCTCAAATCACTTTTACATAGACTCGATCTAGAACACTAGGACTCCCCTAAGATTCTAGTGACAAAATCCATTCCGGCTTTGGGGTAGGCTGAAGGAAAACTCTGCCGACCATCCGAGAATGGATCGATGAGACAAAAATTCTCTTGGAATGTAGATTGTTACCAGAAAACTAGGTTTACCTAGGTGATTACACACATGACACGGATCTGCTGAGATTATTTACATTATACACATGCAGACTGGGTTTACATTATAAGATGATCCTCAGGCTGACGATGATAGCTGGATGGCAGGAACAAGTCGATCAGGCGCTATCCTTTTTGCAAAAAAGGGGGTGTACTGCTATGGGTTGTTGACACGTAGTGGTCAACATCTGGCTCTACTTGGGGACACGTTGCTGCACTGGAGGAATGTGAGAATCCAGAATCTGCATCCAAGCAACACACAACAAAACATAAGTAGCGTCCATCCAAAAATCATCATATAACGTTAAGCACAGGAAAGATATAAGCTCTTCATTTATTAACTAGTCTAACAACATGAAAAACCAAATCTAACTACAAAATGAAACACTGAAATAACAGGGCATAAGGTTAGAAATACAATACAAAGATGCCCCATGGCATCAGATGTGTTCAATATAGTGCATACTGAGCATTTGCCTACTTTCAGGCAAATCTGTTGGCTGTTTCTTGGATGTCCCATGTCCAATCCTATATATGGTAGGACTTTTTCCTATCTGAAAATCAAGTTGCTTGCGGCCATCTGATGCATTAAATCGCTTTCTCATTCTCTTTCTCTTTCGATTTTTCTTTGTGGTAGGCTGTATCACTGATGACGTGGAACATTCTGCTTCAAAACTCTCAGATGAAGTATGTAAGATATGCGTGACATGTCTTTCTTCATTTTGCATTTGATTTTTATCGTTTTCAATTTTATCTGGGTCACCTTCAATTAACCACTTTTCAATGGAACAAATGACCTCCTCATAATAAGATGGAGCTTGTTGCAGCAAATAAGGAGGCCTCTGATCTGTCGACATCTCCTTGTTTCTTTCATCCTCTGACCGCTGTTGAAATTTCTGTCCCTGTATTGTTATGGCATCCATCTGGTTAGAGTGTTCAAACTTCATAGCACTGACTTCCTTGGCATAGTCTTCCTCGATGCTCAATAACTTATTCTGAAGACATATCTGACTAGCTTCCATATCTTTTATTGCTTTGTCATTCTTTGCTTTCATGCCCATGAAACAATTTTGCATATAGTTTATCTCTTTCTTATGATTTGCTTGCATGGTAGCCAACTGATTATTATAATCGAATGTCATGATGGTCATTTCTTCATCCATAGTTAATAACTTGTTTTGTATAGAATTAATTTCTTTGTCATGATTAGCTTTCATGGTTTCCAACTGCTTATCTCGCTTTTCCAGGTGGGTGTATAAAGTTCTCATATCCTTGACGTAATCAGTTACAAATTTTTCTTGATTAAGCTCCATATTTTTTACCAGCGGCATTAATTCTTCCATAATTTGCTTATGATTTTCCATTTCATTGTTGACACTGATTTGACAACTTGTCCTTGTTTTTTCACTGTCATGGATTTGATCTGCAACAGTACAAGTGGATGACACATTATGTTATGGAGAATTGTCTTGAAATCTTTCATCGACAGTTGAATCCTTCACAAAATCACTTTCATTTTGTTGCATAATTTTAGGGGCACCATATCTATCTTTAAAAGCATTGACGACGTCTTGTAAAGAAGCGAAAGAATCTTCAGGACAATTATTAAACCAATTCAAAATATCATCCTCTAAAGAAAAGACAAATAGACGCATTTTGACATCTTCATGATCATTCTGAGGAGAACTACAATATATGAGCATTACACGAGTAAACTCGCATAAATGCTTTCTAACAGTGTCTGAATCACCACCCGAGAACAAAGACAATTTATGAATGGCCACTTCTGGAATATCATGGAGAACATCAGTAAAATGACACGAGGGAAACAAATAATCCATGATGAATAATGAGGGATCAAATCAATGATAGAGAGAGACCTCTGTTCAAGAAAATCAAGAGATCCACAAGAAGCAAGCTTCGAGTAGAAATTCTTGTAGAAATGAAAGAAGTGAAGTCGCCACTTGAACATGAATCTAACTCTAGGATCCAAAAGGAAACAAACAACTGGATATAAGGGAGGGCTTCTTGTCTGAGAAAAAATAAATGAAAAGAAATGGAGTCGCTACCCAAACAAGAAACGAACCGAGATGTGTAGGTGCTAAAAGTGCAGATGAAACGATTAACGAGATGACAAAAGATAGGGCGATGAAAAGATCAAATGATGCTAGGAAATGCTGTGCCGCTTGACAGGCTAATGAATGGCGTAAAAGATGAGATGATTGAAATGATGAAAGATGAATGTCGTGAGGACCGAGGACAAAAAAACTCTATCCCCGGCAATGGCGCCAAAAATGTGGTCGCACAAAGTGTCTAAGCAGCGCAACAATGCTCAGAGTAAGGGTTGTCACTTTTAATCCTTACTCAATCCATTTAGACTCTCTCCTAGGCAAGTCAAGGGGGGTAGTCCCTAAGGTAAATGGATGAGAAACCCTGTGGATCACGGGCTCTAGGAAATTTTAATGATGGACAAATTGATGAATCTAAACGATTAAATTAGATCGATATATTAAACGCTAGCATAAACAAGACACGACCACAAGATAAAAACAATTATAGACCAGTGCCTTCGATATTTGAATTAACCAATAAAACAAGCTATCTAGAATGATTTTCAATATGTGACGAAAAGTGACAATCATAAATAATCCACAAAAACGCCCAACACTGTATCACGAAAGATATTCCAGATTTAAGACGATTATTGCTGACTGCCCAAATCTAGATTTAATAAATTAACAACCAAATATGATTAAAAATGTTTATTGCACCTTGACCATAGGAAAATCATTAAAAAATTGCATTTAATGACCAAATGACATCAAGGAACTTTAGGTTAAAATTTTCTAATTATTCCTTAGGAATTTATTTTAATCGAAGGGTTAAAAAATAAAAATTCTTAATGAGCCATAGGCCACATTAAAAATTCTAGAGTTTAAGTGGAAAAACCCCTGAATTTTATTTTAAATCCTTAGTCACCAAAATTAGATTTATGATTTTGAAGTTTTTTTTTTTTTTAAATTTATATTTTTTAAAATGTTTTTGGATTTAAGATATTTTAGATGTTTTAGACCTTTTGGAAAATTTTATATTTTTTAGATTTAAAATTTTTTAATGTTTAGGATTTTTTTAGGAAATTTTTTTGTGATGTTTAGGATTTTAAATATTTTTTTAGATTTTCTTTTAATCTTTTAGATATTTAATGTTTTAAATTTTTATTGATTTTCAAAATCAGAAATGAAATTAAAAAAAAAAGAAGTGAAATGAGGTGATATAAAAAAATAAACATAAAAGACCAGAGCAAAATCTGATCTCAAAATAAAAATAAATTAAATCTAAACTATACAAGAGAGAAATAAAACAAAGTAAAATTGAAACCTATCTAAAACCTCAACCTAACCCTAACTTAATATACAAAGGAATAACATAACACATTCATAAAAAATTCGAAGCGTTTTTATGTTTGTGGTTTTGTAGCTGCAGGTGGATGACGCAGAAGGGAAATGAGGTAGCGTGGAGATGGAGCAACAACTTTGAAGGAATGACGCAACAGAAGAAGACTGCGTATGGAGCAGAGGGAGAATGAGGAAGCTCGATGAAGGCAAAGAGGGAAAACGCGAGGCAAGGCGTTGACAGAGAATGCGGGGTTAGAACGCTGGAGGTAATACGCAAGGGAGGAAGGGTTCTGGATGAGGAAACCGCAGGCCAGATGGGGAAGATCGTGGCTGCGGGTGCAGGTTCGAAGAGCAGAAGGAGGGTTCGGGTATGGCTACGGATTCGGCAGAGGGTTATAGCAGCATGAGGATTAAGGGATGATGAAATCGCGGGGATGAGAGACTGCGTGAGGATGGGAGCTTCAACATGGACAAGGAGGATCGATTGCAGGTGCCGTGTGAGGAGGGTGGATACAACTGCGCGGATCTGAGGGATGAAGGATACGTGGAGGAGAGCCACGGTTGAATGGAAATGGGTAACACGTTGGTGGGAGAAGATTGCAATGAGTAGAGCGCTGGATGAAATTAGCTCAGCAGAACGACGATAGCGAGGGTAAGGAACAACAAAATGAGGGCTTGATTGAGTAACGGATAGGAGAGCTGCGGGATGGTCTTAGGGAATGAAGGATGTTGGTAGATTAACGAATATGGACAACAGCGAGGAGAAGAAAAATGCATTGGCAACATTGAGAAGAGTCTGGAGGATTGTGGATCTGATGGGTAGCGAAAACAGCGAGGGTTTTACACAGCGTGCCCAAAATTTTTGAAATTTTCCTGCAACAAAAAATGAAAACCCTAAGAAGCAGCAGATAGGTGGCCCAGAAACCCCTTTGAAGTCTTTCTGGAAATTTTAATTAAAATTTTGATTTCCCCTGTTGCAAAATTCCCAGATCTTACAAAATTTTTCAGAATTGAAGCTCTTAAAACCCTTAGACTGTAAAATTAATTGAATAATCTCCCTGCAGAATTATGCTGATGAGCCTCAGGGATCCAGATCTTACCCTCTAGGGCCTAGATCTGGACTCTGGACAGCTTTCAACTTCAGATCTGTAGCTGCAATACAACAGAAAACACTCAAAACGATATACACAATGATGCAAAAAACACTAAAACCCCGAAAACCCAAGTTAGAAAACTAAAATTAGTTACAGATCTATGTACATAAATGGCAGATCTATTAGATCTAGGGAGTATGAGTCCGACTCCGTTCCCAGATCTAATGATCTGCGGCTCCCAACAGTGAGATCTAATGATTTAGCACATAATTTTTTTTTTTTTTGAATTTTAGAGGAGATACTAAGCTTGAAACCCTTCATGCATCACCCATGAAAATATCTTATGATAAGCCCGGGCTCAAACTCAAACTAGGCTCTTCAGAAAACACGGATCGGGAGTTGGCTGATTTAGCCGAGAACTTCCCCGAATGCCCGATGATCTAATAATCTAATAGTGATACCTGCTATTATATTCAAAACTTAAATTATCATTCAAACCCCAGCGACTGAGCAAGATACCTGTACTCAAATCCCTCTTCAGAAGCTGTTGTTAATGGCCAAAAAGAAATTACGCACGAAAATAATACATCTTACAGTATTTCCATGAAGAGTAACACCAGCAGAAATTTAACCCCAAAGTCTTTCTTTATTGCTCATAAAAAAAGATTACAAGAGAGAGCTTTTCGCTTAGTACACGATCAAAAGATCGGATGACACTGACTGACAAATGACCTCCTATTTAAAGATAAATCCTCCAACGGCTAGTTTGAGTGATCCTTGTCAAAGTGATCTCGACTGTTGATGAGGATCAAAATTTCTTTTAATCTCATCTGTCGAAATTTTAAATATTGAGGAAATTTCGAAATTTTCAATAATGCATTAATAAATTCCAAAATTTAAAATTTGCATTTTATTTCCTCAAATTTTGACTTTTGACTTACCCCAGGGACTCCCAGCATAAATTTAGCAATAATAATCAATTAAGCCTTAGTCCCGGACCTGTTAAGATTTAATTTTTTAAAGGATCCACGAATTTTTACCTCTGGAAAACTTAAATTTACTTAGGAATCTAGGGACCTATGAGGGATAAATTATTTTCTAACCCTCAAGACACTTTACATCATAATTTTTAGTATTTTTACATCTCAAAGGGGGGAAAACCCATTTGCAAAAAGAACCTCACAGACTACCAGTTCTGCGACACAAATATAATCTAGCCAGGACAAGCATTTTGTATTAAAAATAAAACCTAACCAAATAGTTAGGAATATTCCCAAATCACTTTTACATAGACTTGATCTAGAACACTAGGACTCCCCTAAGATTCCAGTGACAAAATCCATTCCGGCTTTGGGGTAGGCTAAAGGAAAACTCTACCGACCATCTGAGAATGGATCGGTGAGACAAAAAACCTCCCGGAATGTAGATCATTACCAGAAAACTAGGTTTACCTAGGTGATTACATACACGACACGGATCTGCTGAGATTATTTACATTATACACATGTAGACTGGGTTTACATTATAAGATGATCCTCAGGCTGACGATGATAGCTGGATGGCAGGAACACGTCGATCAGGCGCTATCCGTTTTGCAAAAAAGGGGGTGTACTGCTATGGGTCATTGACACGTAGTGGTCAACATGTCCCACAATTAGTAAAGAGATAAAAGATTTTGTTATGGTTAAGTTTCACAAGCGTACTTGGGATAAGGAGCTAGAGAGAAAGAAAAAGTACTATATTGAAGAGTTTAATCCCACTCGTAATCGTCAACAAAAAACATACATAGGGGCCAATATTTCTTGGAGAGCCAAAATTCTTATTGCTTAGTTAATGACTAATTCTCATCAACACCGTTGTGAAATAGGGCGCTGGAAAAGGCCAAAAGAAGTGTGGGAAGAAAGATTGTATTTTTTTCTCTATCGGAAAAGTGGAAACAAAAAAGCATTTCAATTTAGAATGTGAGGTCTTCAAAGATAGCAAGGAAAGTTATGCAAATATTTTGGCAGCTAGCTCTTGGGATAAGCTATTCAGCGAGGGGTTTATCGAGAAGTTGGGAGTGTCTGTTGTGAGGCTTCACAGTAAAAAGGGCTGAATGCAAGAATCATATGGAGAAGCAATCTGCCCATAGGCTATTTTTAGCTTCGTGGAAGTTAAAACAATTTCTTTCTTTCTTTCTTTCTGCCTCACTCTTCATGAAGCCCATCTTCTGCAAGTGACTGTCAATTCGACCATACCATGCTCTAGGAGCTTGCTTGAGTCCCTACCAGTGTTGCGAAAATCGGGATTTTATCGCGATAACATCAAAAAATCGCGATTTTTTCATTTTCCCAATAATATTGCGCAATTAATTTAGTGATTTTTTTCATTTTGAAAAAATCGGGATTAAATAGTGATTTTAAATTTTTTTTTTTAAATT
>APFE030602858.1:0-16813 GCA_000404065.3 Pinus taeda | reverse complement strand
GGAGAATCGTGAGGATCTGCCCCAACTTTTTTGCAAACATGAGGAGCCAAGCGCTAGTCAGATGTATCAAGCGCACTGAGGCTTGTAGTGTAGAATTGCAGGAAGGAGACCCCTTTGAGTACAAGAAAATTGCGGTTGCTGTTACACGGGTGCCATAATATGCTCAGATTGTACTGATACTGGGGGCATTCTGGATTGGCCTCAGGTTAAAATTCCCTTTTATCTAGTTTCCATTAGAGCAATATTATCCCGATTATTGGTTGTGTGATTATGAAGAGGAATCTTGGCCACGTGAGTTAATGGTTGATCAAGGATTCAAAGCTCCAGGCGATGATACTGCAAGTTGCTCTACAATTTCACAGATTTCCACTGGGGGCACAGTAGAAGGAACTGAGATTCTGCATGGAGACATGCAGTTGCTTCAATTGGGGGGACATGTTGGGTGTGGTTTTTTACCTATTTTTTGCACATTCCTTCCCCTATTTTGACCTTTCTATCCTCTAATCCTGTGCCCTTATATGACCAAACTCTCCATTTTCTTATATTTTTAATCCATTTTACTGTCATGTTACTTTGTTGTATTTCACTGAATAATACGAGGCTTTATTCCTTTTTGTGGCTAACTGGGAGAGTATTGAAGAAGTATTTTGGGAAGTTCATCTTTTTTAGGTGTTGGCTCGCATGAAGAAGCTATGAAGAAAACATGCGATAAGGATTAACTGTAGGAAAGGGTAGAATAGTTCGTTGTTACACCCTCAGTGTTGTTACAGACCGCTACTATATACTAGGTGTTGTTACAGGTTGCTACTATTACAGGTTGCTGTTGTTACAGATTATTGTTACAAGTTGTTGTTACACGTCGGATGCGGTTACACCTCACATGTATCTATCGTCACATCAATAGTGTTGTCGTCAGTTATGCCACATCACCCCAAACCACCATTTGCTCAATGTTGTTGCACCGAAGCTGGAAATGTGGGTACTATTCCACATAACAACTATCAACAATAGGATTGTTTATTTTTGAAGCAACATGAATCATGCAGTTGCAATTGATGTATATTTATTTAGTAATAAGTTGTAACTTCTTTATTTTTTATCAGCATGAGAATCAAGAGATTCTCATGACTGATATGCTTTCTAATTTTTGAGTTGTAATAATTATAAAGGACTCAACTTTTTATTTATTAGCATATGACATATAGAACAATACCATTACTCCATTTCTATAATCATGAACTTATTCAATATGAATTGGCACAATGATGCTTTTCCTTTCCAACTGATTCATTAATCACTTTTTTTGCTCTTCTTGCACCCTACTGAGGAGGACGGGCCCTCCTCTTCGGCAGGGATTGCAGTAATTAGGTAGTGTACATTTCAGTTTAGTTTATTGTTTATGGTTTTTCATTGTGGCTGTACAAATCATGGATTGCATTCGTTGTTGTTTCTATTTATCTTATGCTGTTATATAAAGTTAAACAATAGAGCAATAGTAACCAGCTGGAATAGATGTTAGTTCTAGTGTGACAAACCTTTATTTCAATAGCTGCGAGTTGTGATTAGTTCTGTAGAGTTTTTTTGTATCTACATGCATGGTTTGATTCAACAAATTAGATCAGCAACACCTTTTACAGCTTCTCTACACTTTCTTATGCTTGGTTGGAGTGTATCGGCACAGACAATGTGAACTCCAATGAAAAAGCAAGACCTACCCTGGGTTGACAATTAATGTTGCAATCTGAAGTCAATTAAGGTTGATTAAAACAACACTACAAGGAGCAACCCATAGCAGAATTTACTCCTCCAACTATAATCATTTATGAAATAGAACCAACCAATGGAATGACCAAGCAACAAGGTTCTGATAAAATTACATTTTCTACTCCCCCATTCCCAAAAAGACTCACAGTAATTAAACCAACCATTCACTCTAATTTTATTTTGTAGGCAAATTAAAGAATTTATGTATAAAAGATCCACTCCTCCAAGTTATACAAGAAGCTCCAATTTATTCTAAAATGATTGAAGACTTGTGCAGAAAAAAGCCTAGGAGGAAACATAAAGATCCACCAATGGTCCACATTGTAGGGACATCATCTGACCTCATCTTAGGAAAAGAGATACTTGTCAAGTATGATGACCCCAGTAATCCAATAGTAACTATCCAAATTCAGGGTCACAACTTCCCAAATACCTTGGTGGACTTAGGGGAAGCTATAAATATTTTAACTCACGAAACCTATGGTATTTTGGGCATCTCAACTTTGAAACCAACTTCGACCTTATTAGAGTTAACTGACAGATTAGTAGTCAAGCCAAAAGGTACTCATGAAGACATTATCATCTTTGTGGACCCATGGGAATACCTAGTAGAATTTTTGGCTATTAGTCCAAGGAATAAAATAGATGGGCACCCTCTAATATTAGGAAGGCCATGGTTAGTGACAACATATGCATATATAGGATGCCAAACATGAAATCTAGAAATGAACAAAGGAAATTCCATCAAAAAGCTTATCTTATACCTACCCGCTAAACCCAACCCACCTATTGGAAATTATCAGCCATGCCCGCACATATACTAGGAGGAAAATTTGCATCCTCCTCTTACCTTAGATGAAGCCCTTGAGTTTAAAATCAGATCAAAGATGATATAATTAATGGATTCATTACCAAACTTTCTATCATGGGGAATCCAACATCTCATATTTGAAAGTTATACTCGATAATGATGCCCGAGAGGATCCATTAGAAATTCCAAATAATGATCATACACCTATGACTTATGTCCATAATAGCATTCCAATTGAAATTGAACCTGGTAAAACCCTCAATATTAATGCTAATTTGGATGATCAACAATGCGAAAAACTAATCCAGATTATTCGCAAATATAAATAGGATTTTTCCTGGGAATATTCTAATATGAAGGGCATTGATCCGCAATTATGTACTCACCATATTTATATAGAGAAAGATTCCGTGCTATTTAGCAACCCTAGAGAATATTAAATTGACATCTCAAGGATATAGTAAAAGAAAATTACAAAAACTCTTTGTGTTGGGTGTGGAGCCTGATTATAATCTTTATCAGAGGTATCACCACATTGGATCCAAGTTCGTAATGTGGAGGCAATGTCGGCCATAATATTTGCACTCGAAGGGGGGTCCAAGGGGGGCGGTGATCTTTAGGAGCCCCCCACCTGGCGAGGGATCGGGGGCAGCGCCCCTGAAGCTAAAAATAGATGTAAAATTTCCTGGTAAAATTTTGTAATTTCGTAGTCAATCTGGGCCATTCATTAAGTAGAGATATGACAGTAGAAGTTATGTTTAATTTAGGGTTTTTTCCCTAGAAGGCAACCCATTGCTATATATGAGGGAATTTTATTGCATCTATGTAGATCTGCATTATGAGTGAGAAAGAGAGAGGAGATTATGTGAGAGTGAAGAGGGAATTACAATGGACCTGTTGTAGGTTGTATCTCTTCAGTTTGTTAGATAATATAAAAGGAAGGGCTGGTTGTTTCTCTATGTACGTAGCCCAAATTGGGTGAACCACGTATATTTGTGTCTCTCTTGTTCTATGTGTTTATATTTCTACAATATATTTTATGTTTTCCATTCCTCTATAATATATAATTATCTAACATCCTAGATGTCAATTTTAAATATCCAATTTCGGACAACCAGTGGGTTTATCCATTAGTTGTCATCCCTAAGAAAAACAAGAAGTGGAGAACTTTTGTAGACTGCATAGAATTGAGAAAGGCTACTTAGAAAGGCCATTTTCCCCTTCTATTTGTAGATTAGGTCCTTGAGACTCTCACTGGGAAGAAATTATTTTCTTTTCTGGATGGTTTCAGTGGTTATAACCAAATCCAGATCGCTCCCAAAGATCAAGACAAGACCAAATTTAATTGCCCGTGGGGAACATTTGAATATAAAGTTTTACCATTTGGGTTGTGAATGCTCTAACCACTTTCTAGAGGGCGATCTTCAGTATCTTTTCTAATTTGATTAATGAAGGACTTGAGTTGTATATCGATGACTTTACCCCATACAGTGATGAATTTGATCAAGCCTTAAAGAATTTTGGAAAATGACTTGAAAGGTGCATTGCTACCAGATTATACCTTAGCCATGAAAAATGCCATATGATGATGATTGAAGGTGTAGTTTTAGGACATTAAATTTATGATGCAGGTATTCAAGTAGATCCAACAAATATTGAGGTAATTCTTATGTTACCTACACCTCGTACACAAACCGAGGTACGTAGTTTCTTGGGCTACACTGGAAATTATTGCAGATTTATATCACATTTTTCAAAGATAGTTGCACCATTGCATGTTTTAATAGGAAATGTTGAGTTTGAATGGATTGATAAATGTGACATCGCTTTTGCAGATCTTAAAAAGCTAGTTTCAACAACCCTTGTATTAAGAGGACCAAATTGGAATTTTCCCTTCCATATTTCATCAGATGCATCAAACACAACAATAGGAGTTGTCCTCGAGTAGGAAGAAGATAGGAAACCTTACGCCATCTACTATATTAGCAAAAATCTTACACCAACAGAATTAAATTATACAGTGACAGAGAAATTTTTTTTTTTTTTTAATATAACAGTTATATTAATTATTTTAAACTAGTTGGGTCGAAACCAAAATAACCATCATTACAATATTCAGAATTCCTTTTAGTTGCAGCTCTCCTTTTCCTTACATAGGTGTAGATTTACTCTAGATTACGGGATTAGGTTCCATGTAGGTTCTTCATCATTCTTGCTTAAGGCTCCTTGTGGCAGGAGGCATTCCAAGTTTGCTTTTGTATCTTCTTCCTTATTTGAGCCACGTAGAATATGCAAAAGGAGATAGGAAGAGAAGTCTTGGAACACATATCTTAGCCTTTGAAGTGTCTTGTTGAGCGCCAGATTATTGAAGTGGTCCTCTGAATTTAATATCTTTATCAAAATTTATGAATCCCCGAAGACTTGTATTTCCTTAATGCCTTTTTTCATGTACTATTTGACAGGCTTTTAGCAACCCAATGATTTCTTCCCGGTTGTTGGTTCTCTATCCAAGTCCCCAGCGGAAGCTATCTTTAGGAATACCCTCCGGGGAGTAGATCACTCCGCTTACTCCTGATGTCCCTGGATTGCCTTTGGAGGCACCATCAAAAAATATTGTTGTTTACCATGTTTCCTCCACCAAGCTTGAAAACCTGAGTCCGCTTCTCATAGTCTCCATACAAGAGTTTTGCTAGGGCAAGTGGTGTTCTTTATCCTGTCTTGAAATATATAAGTTCCCATCCATTTTTTTTTCTTTTGGGAGAAGCATGTTATCATTTTTAAGGGGATGATTGGCCACAGTCTCGAGGAGTAATGCTTTCTCTTTTGCTGCCACCTTCAATGGGGAGTTCAGAATGTTGTTGAAGACACGGTCGTTTCTCGTGAGCCATATTTTCTAGCAGACATATTTAGGTACTGCTTTCTAGATTCTGTTCCATGTTTTCTTTCTTTGGGTCATGTGAGGATAACGCATTCTCCAGGTGCTGAAAAGGGTAGCTACTTTGACTTGTTATGGGGCAGAGACATCAAGGCCTTGAACGATGCAGTCCCAGACTTCTTGAGTAAAAGAGTAATCCACAAACTCATGCTCCACGGTTTCCTAGGCTTTGTAGCAGAGAGAACACCAATGTGGCTTGTGAATACCTCTGTTACTCAGATTTTTGCCAGTTAGCACTTTCCCATGCATTAATACCTAGGTGAAGAAATTTATTTTGGGGAGACGGAGAGGATCCCAGACTTGTTTCCACAAAAATGCAGTATGGCTCGAAGTTTACTGTGGTTGAAGAGAGGCAAATCCATTCCTTGCATTGTAGTTTCCAGTCTTTCCCCATCCCCATTTGTCCAACAAACACATGTGAACCGATGCCAGTCCCGTGAATGCTTCTTCCAGGAGGGTCTTTTGACTACGCATTTGATCTGGAACTAGTGGGATTTCCCAATTTTTTCATTTTCTGGAGTTGTCCCATGTCGAGATATCTGCCCGGGTGAGGAATCGTTGATGCGTGAGCAAGTTCCTGATTTCTTTGATTGCTTCATTTTTGCTTAAAGGCAGCTCTCCCATTACGCTGTCTTTCCACAACATCGTGTTTTTTCCATTGTCAGGAATGCGATACAAGTGCTTTTGGAAGAACTCTATCCCACAGCGGTATAGATGCCATATCAATGTCCCTTTGATGTTGTTATCTATCTCAATGTTCCTTAGCATTGAGCCTTTTACATATTTTTTCTTTATGACCTGACTGACAAGTTGTTTGCTATTTGAGAAGAGGGTCAACGTAATTTACCTCCAATAGCCAGATTGGCAAGGCCTGGGTCTCTTATTTGTGGGCCTCCTTTAGAGATGGGGTGTTTAACTGTATCCCAATTCACTAAGTGGAATTTTCTTTGGTTTCCTCTTCCTCCTTTTCGCAGAAAATCCTTGATAAGTTTGGAGATCTATTCTGTGATCTTCTTTGGAGCTAGAAGAAAGGAAGCTTGATAAAAAGGTAGGGAGGACAAAATAGATTTTATAAGGATGAGTTTGCCAGCATTGGTGAGCCATTGACCTCCCCGAGCTATAACCCTGGACTTGATTTTTCTGATTACCTCTTTCCACATCAATAATTTGGTAGGGCCCAGGGTTATTAGTAACCCAGGATATTTGATTTTATCCCAAGAAACGAATCCCAAAAGGCCTAAGGAGAGGGCTATTCTCTAAATTATTGATCCACATTCCACCTGTATATTGCACTTTTCCTTTTATTTATAAGAGCTCCTGATATGCTGCAGAATTTTTGAAGAATTCCACTATAAACTTTGGCTATCTTAATGGAGGCTCCACCCAAAAGAAGAGTATCATCTGCAAATAGTGCGTAATTGAGAGGCTCTAGCCCTTTTGTCCACCTGACTCCTAGAGTTGTCCCTACTTTCTTTTCAGCTGTCAGTTTTCTACTTAATGAGTCTACCATTAGAATGAACAAGAAATGGGAGAGCGGACAGCCTTGCCTTATCCCCCTCGAGGCTTGAAAATAGTTTGTTGGCCTGTCATTAACTAAAGATGCTATCCATGGCTTTTCAATACAATCTTTAATCAAATTGAAAAAGTTATAGATGAAACCGAAGGAAAGGATGACTTTGTACAGGAAAGAAAGATTTACCCGGTCAAATGTGTTTGCCATGTCGAGCTTTATGAGCATACCTTGCTCCTACTGAAGGTAACTAGAGTGTATGACTTCTTTCACCTGTATTACATTGTCTAGTATGTGTCTCCCTTTGACAAAGCCTCCTTGGTTGGGAGAAATGAGTTTCCAAAGTAATGGCTTGATCCTGTTTGGCAACAATTTTGTCAATATTTTGTATGATGCATTGCAGAGCGAGATTGGCCTAAACCTGTCAAAAGTGCCCAGATTCACTTCTTTTAGTATTAATACAAGGAAGGTTGAGTTAGTACTACCTCCCACTTTGGCTTTTTGATGAAAAGCTTTAATCATCCTCAGAAGATCAGTTTTTATTATTTCCCAACAGATTCTATAAAAATGAATTGAGAAGTCGTTAGGTCCTAGTGTCTTGTCTAGTTCCATGAACCATATTGCTTTACAGATTTCTTCCTCGGAGAAAGTTTTCGTAAGACTAGTGTTGTCCTCCTTTCTTACTAAAGATGGAATGTGGGAGAGAAATTCTAAGATTACTTCTCCACTCCCATTCCCATCCTCTTTATACAGATTCTGGAAATGATCTTTTACTACCTTTTTTAGTTGTTCTTGACGTTTGAGCACAATCCCATTTGAGTAAGTGATTTCAGAAATATGATTTCGAGATAGTCAAGCTCTATATTGCCTATGGAGGAAAGAGGTATTTTGGTTTCCAGATTTAAGTCACCGGCTACGAGACTTAAGACTCCAAGTCTCTTCTTCATGGTGGAAAGCATGAAATGATTTGATTTGGGAAGCTTGTTCTTTTTCTAAATCTGAAGTAGAGATCTCCTTACTTTCCAAATCCATTTGTAGATATGATAAAAACTAAATTGTCTCCTTTCTATTGCTGGTAGGAGAATTTGAGGGTTCTTTAATCCATTTTTTCAGAGCTCTCTTGGTTATTTTTAGTTTCTTCTCACACACAAAGCTAGGATATCCTATCACGGGTATGAACCATGCCTCCAGAACAATTTCCATGAACCCTTCTTTCCCTAACCAAAGTGGGTTGAATATAAAGGGGATAGGGCCCAAATTTCCTTCCTCTTCTGGCTGTAAGAGAATAGGTAGGTGATGTGAGGCCAACTTTGGGAGAATATTCAAGGAGATTAGTCTTTTTCCTAGCAACAAAGAGCTTTGCACTAGGAAAAGATCTAGGCGAGCAGAAATGTGTTCTGCCCCAGCTTTATTGTTTGTCCAGGTGTAAATACCTTTCTTCGGTTTGAAGTCAAGAAGATCCCAATGAAGTATTAGCTCCTCTACTTATGGAAGCATTTGGTCCTTGCCACTATTGCCACCTCTCTTTTCTTTTGGATCAATGATGAGGTTGAGATCTCCAACCACTCTTATATTCTGAGGGGAGTAAATGTCTAAAAAATCAGACAAGGTCTGCCAACATTATTTCTTCTCTATAAGGTGGATTGGAACATAAAGGTTGAAGAAAGAGATGGAGAGCTTACTATTAAGGTGCCGAAGATCGGTGAATATCTAATGTGGGGTATCAAAGGAGATTTCTAGTTGATACTTGTCCTCTGACTAGAATGTTGCTAGGGCACTAGAGGAACCTCTTGCACTAATGGAATTTCCTGCATTTTTTCCCCATTTTAATTTGTTGATATCAAGAAGGGTTTCCCCTTCAATCTTAGTCTCTTGGAGCATGAGGATATTGGGAGTTTCTACTTTCACAAGATCCTTGACTGCTTCAACTTTTGAAGGGTTCCCAAAGCTTCTGCAATTCCAAGAGACTAGTTTCATTATTTAATAGGATTGGAGTGAGTTGACCCCTCCTTAGAGGGCCCTTTTTTGGTGTTTCTCCCAATAGACATTTCAATGGTGGATTCGCTGCCTTGCATTTTTTTCCTCTCTGCCTCTTCTTCCCTGGCTTCCTTATGAGATTTCCTTCCAACTCTTTTAGATGGTCTCTTGAATGTCTCGTCTTCCGATGACTTAGATGTTTCTGGGGTTTTTTTCCTTGTCATTTTTTCATATGTAGGAGAGGAAGAGGTTCCCGTTGGGGAGTCAAGTTGGGTTACTTCTATGTTATTATTTTCTGCTTTAGGTGAAGGAACTTGGCATTCAATCTCCTCTATCTCTGTTTCTGGAATTTTGATTGAAGTGTTGAGGGTTTCGAATGGGTTTATTGAGGTTGTTGTCTTTGGTTATTCTCCTCTTCCTTACATTTGAACCGTTCATGTTAAGGGACTTCCAAACTCCATCGGTACCTCTTTCCCTTTATTCTTGTTACTCACCTTGGCCTGGATTACTTTCTGCACTTGGATCCATTTTTCTCCTTTCGACTTCTCTAGATCTTCCTCCTTTTTTTTTTGCAGTATCTTGCGAAATGCCCATATTCATGGCGATTTCTACATTTGAATGGTAGCTGCTCATAGTATAACTCTTGGATATAAGACCAGTTTGCTATTGTTAATTTTATGGCTTTAGGTAACCCTATTTCCAAGTTGACTTGGACACATATTCTTGCACATGAATACTAATCCCTTCTCTATGCTCTAACTATGTATTTTCCAAGGGTGTTACCATTCGTTTCTAGTTACTTCGGGTTCCAGTAGTGCAGTGGAAGATGAGGGAGGCCCACCCACACTGGAACCGCTGACGACACATCTTCTGTCAGATCGAAATTTGGTGACCATGAGTTTAGATACATACCCTGATGTCCCATGAAATATGGTTCATTCCTAAAGATGATATTTTTGTCTTCTATTGAATAAAAAACAAACAAAAAAATCCCTTACCAACCAGGAAACTTCTGATGCCTTCCTTTATTACTGGTCACCAGTTCCTCTGTACCCACGCCTCGACAGCCTTGGGGGAAGGCCATAGCCCTATAAATTGATGGATGATCCCTCTTTCAGCTAAGTTCAAAGAAGATCTACAAGAATCTTCAATAGGCAGGGTGATTGTGGGGATGCTGTCAAGTTTCTTTACAAACTTGTGCCGAGTTTCCCTTACTAGGCATTTACTACTATCGCCGATCAACTTCCTAAATGCAAGGATCTTTGGTGAAGGAGGCGAAGGAGGAGGGGCCTCAATCCCCCCTCCTGGAGCCATGGAGATGGAGGGAGTACTTAGATCTCACCAGGGGCTACTACGGGAGCGAAGCGAAGGTCTCTTGAGGTGTCAAAATTTTGCGATCGATAGAGAAAGAGTTTTTAGCTATTATATATGCTATTAATAAATTTCATCATTACCTAACAGGATATCCAGTTTTTCTATATACCGGTCATTCTGCTATTAGATATTTATCTAACAAACCTATCACTAATGGTTGAATAACTTTATGGTTTCTATTGTTACAGGAGTTCAATATTATTATAAAATATTGTCTAGGAAAAGAAAATTGCGTTGCAAATTTCTTGTCTAGAGTACCTAGAATAATTGATTTGTCACAAGTGCATGATCAATTTCTAGATGAACACATGTTTGTCATAGCATTCAAGACACCATGGTATGCTGATGTGGCCAAATACCTGGAAATAGGGAAGCTTCCACGACATTTTTCACCCCGAGATAGGAAACTTATTGTTCAATGCAGTTCATGATTTTCCTAGATAGACGGATATATCTTCCACACGGGATCTGACTTTAAAATTCGCAGATGGATCAAAGGGGACGACATTTATGACATTCGCAAGGCCTGTCATGATGAAACCTATGGTGGGAATTTCTCTAATCGTAGGACTAGACACAAAGTACTCCAGATGGGCTATTAATGGCCCACAATATTTAAATATGCCAACAAGTATGTCTAGAGTTGCGATAATTGTGAGAGAATGGGTTGTCCCGTTCAAGTTGATGAGATTCCTCTACAACTACAACTTGTAATAGATCCCTTCAAAATATTGGCATTAGATTTCATAGGTCCTTTTAATCCACCTTTGAATCAAAATGTGTACATCCTAGTTTGTATAGATTATATGACTAAGTGGGTAGAAGTAGTAGCCCTTCCAAAAGCCATAGAAGAAGCGGTTATTAGCTTCTTATTCAAACTTGTCATGCGCTACAGACTGTTGAGAGAAGTAATAACAGATGGGGGTCACAATTTATTGCTCATAAGACCTCTACCACCCTGCAGAACTACCATATTAAGCACATAATCACTTCTACTTACCACTCCCAAGCAAATGGACAAGTATAAAGTACCAACGAAGTCCTGAAGGCAATTTTGACCAAAACAATATCTAAGAATTGTCAAAATTGGGCAACTAAACTTCTGAAGGATTTATGGGCTTATTAGAAAACATGGCGTAACGCCACTAGCCATTCACCATACCACCTTGTTTTTGTTAAAGAGCCCATCTTTCCTATTGAATTCGAGATAAAGACTCTCAAAACTGCAAAATAAGTTGGACTTGACTTCACAGAAACACATAAACAATGATTACAACATCTTAATGAGTTCGATGATGTAAATCTATCGGCTTTGCAACATGAAATGGTTATTCAATAGAAAAGGGCCAAGTGGCATGATCGTCTCATTAAAAAGAAGACGTTCGAAAAAGCAATTGAGCGTTGTTGTACAACTCTAGATTTCAAGATTTTCTAGAAAAACTTCAGACGAGATGGTTAGGACCTTACAAATTTACTGAAGTCTACATCAATGGTACAATGACCTTAATCACTATTGATGGATCTGATGTCTCTTTACTAAAAAATGGACATCGACTACGTCTATATCGTCAACCTCTCACAAGAGAGTCTTTTTTCCATCAGATAAGTAATGATTCCAATTTCCATATCATAGTTGACTGGGGATGAAACCTAGTAGCTACATCTACTTGAATTTTTGAAAAATCTTTTCATATTGTATATAATGTATATATTTTTGTGAAATTGACTAAGTTTTTTAACAATAATAAACTAAGGGAAAAATGGATTGTTGATTTTAGCACAACTTGCTGTTCCATCATTGTTGTTCCCTTGGTCACAATTGTCGTTCCCTTTTAACACAAATTTATGTTCTATCGCTATTGTTCCCTTGGTCACAATTTTCATTCCATTTTAGTACAACTTATTGTTTTTCCCTATTGTTCCCTTAGTCTCAACTATTGTTCCCTTGGTCAATTGTTGTTCCTTTTATCACAATCATTGTTCCTTTTATAACAATTATTGATTCCTCTTATAAAAACCATTGTTCCTTTTATAACAGTTACTTTTTCCTTTTATAATGATTGTTGTTTCTATTTGTCACAACCGTTGTTACCTTCTATAATAGTTGTTGTTCCCTTTGGACACAACTATTGTTCCTTTATTTACATATGTTGTTTCCTTCTGACTTCCACTTCCTTGATTCTTTTTGTGATTTCGAAGAATTTGTTTTCCCTTTATCATGATGACAAGCATTATGTCATCCCAACCATTACCTTATGAAGAATATTTTATTTTATTTTACAAACTCCATCAAAAAAAAAATTTAGCACTCCTGATATTGTAAGTAACAAAAATTGTCCATGATACATCCCCTTGATTGCCACCCAAGGATTTTTTTTCTTCCTTTCCCTATATAGTCTGGTGACCTCCTTAAAAAGTAAAGTTGTGGGAAGAAAATGACAACTTAAATTGGTAATTTGTTACAATTAATTTTATGCCATCCCTAACTCTTAAGGAGTTGATGATCCACCCCATTCTCTAAGCTTTCATTATGACAAAAAAAACAAATCTATAAAAACAAGAAACTAATAAAATATTTTCATCAAAAGAATAGGGGGTCTCATCATGAGCTAAACTACCATGATCATAGGACTTAATAAAGTGACATTTCTACTATGGTCACCAAGCCAGGGAAATGGATCATTATATTTCAATAAAAGGACAAGAGGTCTCATCATGAGCCAACTTGTTCGCTTCGTTAAGATATGTTGAATGACATTGTTAATAACTAGTTACCTCACCATAACAATGGTCTTTTGAGAAATATTTAGAAATAAAGTCATGAATTTTTAGTAGAATGGGATACTGGCATATCAAGGGGTTAAAAGGAAACCTTGTCGAGGCTATGGATGCCTGCTAGCAACAGAGGCTATGGTTGTGGTATTGAAGTATATTTGAAATCACCATATAAGTACTTTTCGATTTTGACTTCCAGTTTTAATAAATAAAGGAGGAATCACCATACTATTATGGGAATCTGTCACAACATTAAGGTGGTAATTCAAGCTTATATGAACAACTATCTATCCTTAGTTATCGAGAATGCATTTAAAAAAAAAATTACTTTTATAAATCTATTTTACTGTCTCTTTAAAGCCAATCCTATGGTTTGCATTACTTTTACCCATGATTAAAATATTTTTCATGCTTTGAACTTCCACAGATCCTGTTTCATCATCATATCTCAACATTTAATATGCCTTATCACTATGCCTAGTGACCTCGCTTGATTTGATGATTTCCCATTATGGTAATTAATGTATTAATATGTTTTTGATTCACCATATCACTAAAGGTCGCGATCAACCTTTATTTTTATAGGGGGGACATGAAAAATCACACGTATGATAAGATATTTGTACAATTGACAAGAATTCCTAATAATTGTAGAATATTCTGCCTGCATGTGGTATATTGAGGTAATAGTTGAATATTGCTATTTTTTTTGCAATTGCTAGCTAAAACTTTGTATGTAGCTTCAAAATAATTTTTGAGAGAGAAAAATGGGTGGCTGATCGATCCGTAGTGAACTAGATCAACTACAAATCTCTAAACAAGCACAAAGAATTCCAAACTGGATGGGTTGGATTAAATATTTCTCTCGGTTACAACGATTCGATAATTCAATCTCTTTGGAATTCTTACAAAACTTGAACAAGGAAGTACCTACAATAAAAGGGAAGGCATGTACCAGTTAACGAAGCAGTCTTGATAGAAGTTACAAGACTCTCCATGGAAGGTGAAAAATGGATCGATAAACATACTAGGTTGCAGAGCGTAATGTTTCTATTCATGGATCATGATGAAGTGTTGGTTTGAAAAGGTAAGGGATATCAACCTTCTTCCTTTCCAAAACCATGGAAGGAATTAGAAAAAGAAGTACAAAGGTACATTACCTATGACGGTCGATATGACGTAGTTAGACCTCGACATCTAAAGTTGATGGCAGTACTTAAGTAGAAGGTAACTATAAACTTACCCTTATTTTTAAATTCTCTCCTGCACAACATTGTTATTAGAGTTGGTAAATCTAAAGAACAAGATTCAGTAGTAAGTCATCATTGCCTTATAAAGTTGATAGTCATCATAGAATTAAACCAAGCCCATTTAACCTGGAATGAATTTGTGGGAAACAATGAAATTCCATCATAAACTAAAAAACTCATTACAAAATTTGAGCGACCAATAGATAACAAAGAAGATGAGATGGTAAGGGAAGAGATCACATAGGAGCAAGCCCAAAATTCAGTTTCACAAAAGATGACTAGGGATGAGAAGAGAATAGCATCCATTTTAGTCTCTCTACTAGCCAAATGTAGAAGGTTGGCTAGACTGATTAAAACAAGAAATCCCACAAATCCTTGTAAACATTCGATAAATGAAAATGTATCTCAGAAGTCTCCTGATGTTTAGGAAATGCATCAAGACAATTCACCTCAAATTCATGAGGAAGAAATAACTCAAGTATTGGAGAATATGGGAACCTTTTTCAATCCTAATGAAGATGCAGGTTGTTCAAAATTTCTGCCTGAACGAACCCCGATGTCGATGTTCCTATTTCCCCTTCCAATTAGAATGCTACTATTATGTTGCAATCTTCAGAGGATCTTGGAAACCCTTCTCCCCAAGATCATTCAGGAGATTCTATTGCAACTATTATGGAACCTAGTTCCCCTTCTAAAGGAACAGTTCCATGATCCCGTGAGCATCAAAAGACTAGTGATGACCTTACTAACATGCTTTAGTTTGATAAGGGCCCTATAAACCCTAGAATCATTTCCACAGCCAAAAAAACTGTAATCAAGGGGCCTAAGACTATTGTTGCTATCCCTTCTACTTCAATTTTATAGATTGAGAAACTTGCTGGAAATAGAAGAAGAAAAATCAGCCATGAAATGGAGTTGCTGAAGAAAGAAAATCGGAAATTACAAAGGAAAGTGAGGTAGCTCAAAAGTTGGTTAAGGAACAAAAAGAAAAATTTTAAGAGAAGGCAAGGAAATCTAATGGTTGAAGCTCAAACTAAGAGTTTTATTTCCTCTGAAAAACCGAGATAGAGGAAACCCTTATTGTCTCTATAGGAACACAGAGTGATTTGGGTTTCAATGTGATGACAATCAAGGCAACTATTCAAAAAGAATTGTTGGTTTTCATTAACAGGACTACTCAGAAAGAGCCTATACCTCCTTACACCCCTTTGATTATGGATTCTAGCATTTAATTATTGAATAAAATATTATAGGAACAATAGGAGATCTTGAGATGATACCAAGGAGAAGTGGTTCCCTAAAAGGAGCATCAGGAATTGTTACAAAAGTTTAAAGCATTGTGCATCAGTGAGGATGAGACTTATGCCAAACTGAGGGCAACTGAGAAAAAGATAAAAATCGTGCAGAGCCAACTTGAGAAAGCCTTGGAATAGATAGAGGAGGTCTACTCCATCTATTCCTATGCTTTGTCCTGTAGGTCCCTAGCTAAGAATTGTGCTCTGTTTTCACTTGAGCAATATCTACTGCTCAAGGTTAAAGTTGTTCAGTCCAATCAACCTTTTGAATTTAATAATGTTTCTAATTTTATGAAATGTTTTCAGCAATAGGATGATCATGTAAAATACTTTTTATGTGAACTGTATATGCATAATTTCTTCTTAGAGGACCAGAGGGATGAAAACCCTAGTCCCTTTATTGGCGATGTACAATTCCAGGCCTTCATTTCTTTCACCAAAAATTAGATAAGATGATCAAGGTATCATGACACATTTCAACGAGAGGAGAATGGTCTTTACCCCTACGTCAGGGGTGAACCAAGGAGCCCTATGCGTACACTCATTAAGCATAAAAGGTTTATGGAACAACCTGGTGTTGTTTCTGCCCTCGTACCTGTTCATAATGATGTTCTCCATGTTGGACTGGAATGTTTTGAGGAAATCAAAGTAGAATCCCTTCGAGATACTAAACAAAGGTGGAATATTTCCACCAATGAGGTGAAAAACATGGAACCTTTTAACTAAGGACATTTTCAAGAAGAAACAAGTAGAATGCAAGAATACACTCACTTGGTCCTGGCAAAAGGACCTAAGTGGATTAGATGTAGGTATAAATGTCCCATCATCTAGTACCCTCCAGATGAATACAAACCTAAGTATGAACTCTCAAAGGAAGATAAGACTATAGCATTCAGAGAAATACAAAATAGGAATTATTTTAGGCATTAT
Source organism: Pinus taeda (assembly GCA_000404065.3). NCBI lineage: Eukaryota > Viridiplantae > Streptophyta > Pinopsida > Pinales > Pinaceae > Pinus > Pinus taeda. The sequence continues at coordinate 192 of APFE030602858.1, read as the reverse complement.
GGCAAACAACCTTACCCAACCTACTCTTTAACACTACTACACGTCAATCATCTCTTTGCATCAAGACATGTAAAAAGGTAAGGTGGGGGTTGATGTTCAGTTGTGGAATCGATATGCTTCTTCCCTTTGTTTCCTCAATTAATAAATACTTTTTCAAGTTCTTTAAGTTCAAACTATAATAATTTGGACGTT
>APFE030602856.1:14482-25220 GCA_000404065.3 Pinus taeda | reverse complement strand
AGGAGACTTTTAAGAATGCAGTTAAACTAATATGGACAATGCAATTTGATTTAAATGCAAGGAATACAAGACAAATCCTAAAATTATCTTGATTAAAAGAAGGATTAATCCCCCCTTTCAATCAAGAGCAAGGTAAATAAAAGGAGAAAATGACTGCAATTGAATTTAAAGTTTAAATGAGCTAGAAAATTATAGAATTAATTCTTATGACTGGTTGTCGTTAAGATTGATATGCAATGAGATGATTCAATAAATAACTATTAAAACATCCATTACATATACTTAAATTCATTTTTTCATGATTGAATTCGATGTCAAATATCCCATTACATTAAAGAAATAGTTCTTTTAACATAATAGAAATTAATACAAGACAAGTCCGTAATTTACTGATCAATAATTATAAGCTACTTTATTTGAACCCAATATCAAATTCTGATTCAAACATTCTTAAACCTGTGAAGGTAGCTTTACAAAGCATCAAATAACATAGAATAAAATGATGCAATGGTCTCTGTGATGCATCTTGAGGCAAAAGAAATGCAAAGTTTAGAGGATATATTTTTGTGAAGAAATGCAAGTTTTTCTGAGACCATATGTCTGCAAAAGAATGCAAGTTTCCTGGACTATATACCTGAAATAATGCGAGCTTTTTCTGTGAAGGATAATCTGAGATGACATGATTTTCCTGTATCTGACAGAGATCCAAAATACTTTTGCTTCCGGGATACTTTAGCATATTTATGAATTTTATATTCAATACGAGTTGCTTATGACTTTGATCCAAGACACTTCTGCTCAGTGATCCAAAGCTTATCCTTGATGGTTCAGTGGTGCGAATTAACTCCCCTGTTATGACAATAATATAAGTCACCGCTTCTCGGTTATGCGAGTCTCCATTCTGACGTATAATGTAAGGCATGACTGTAATCAATAATCTGAGATGACATGATTTTCCTGTGGGATATAATCTATGATAATGCGAGTACTCTATGGGTGATAATCTGAAAGTAATACAAGTTCTGTGTGGCATATGAACTTGGCCTCCTGATGGGTTTTACCACGATGAGTTGAAAATTTGGAGGGTTTGACAGGGCATTTCGAGGGATTGGAATTTTTTCATGGTTATGGTTTCTCATGGTTATGGTTATGATTTGATTTTATAAAGATGATTTTTTCATGGTTATGGTTATGATTTGATTTTATAAAGATGATTTTTTTCGGTTTTTTTTGGTGAGGTTTTGACTTTGATTGGGACGATTTACATCTTCGTGTTTTTTTTTGGTATGATGTGATCTTCATGTTATATATTTTTGGTAATTGTTTATTGGAAAAAAAATATATAAATTTAATAAACACACTAACAATTATCATAATAGAGAAATCAAGCTTAACAATTTCACAAGTATGATAAAGAAATTAACCCTAATTGTTAAGCCTATTGATTTCGAAACACTTTGTGCTTGCAAAATAAAAATACAAGCTAGTAAAAAAACACTTTGTACCTATATAGTAATGTGTGGTGTGGCAGTTGAGTTCACTGGGTGAAACCCACAAGGTTAGGGGTCAAATCACATTGAGTATATTATTTTCCTATGGTGTGCGGTTCAAGGAGTAGAGACTCCCCTTATCTGTGAGCCTTGGCTCCTGCCAAAATCATAAGAAATTAGTATATTTGCTTGCAGGTTGTTGGATGTACTCTTGGTGTTATAGTGACAGCTACGAGAATTGATCATTGTATCAAAATTTTAGGCAAAGATGCAATGTCAAACAACACCAACAGATGGACTAGATATTGATTCCAAGTGTACCATTGGCAAATCCAAACATTGACTGAATACCAAATTAATTGTTATTAATTTACTGTTTTAGCAGACATTCTAGAGGTTCGGTTCATGTAAAAATTCTAAAATTCCACACAAAATCTGTAGTAGCAATTCTTTTAGCAAAACAAATGGCAAATGTATTTAAGGAGTAGACTCCCCTTATCTGTGAGTCTTGGCTCCTGCCAAAATAATAAGAAATTAGTATATTTGCTTGCAGGTTGTTGGATGTACTCTTGGCGTTATAGTATTGATCATTGTATCAAAATTTTAGGCAAAAATGCAATGTCAAACAACACCAAAAGATGGACTAGATATTGATTCCAAGTGTACCATTGGCAAATCCAAACATTGACCGAATACCAAATTAATTGTTATTCATTTACTGTTTTAGCAGACATTCTAGAGGTTCAGTTCATGTAAAAATTCCACACAAAATCTGTAGTAGCAATTCTTTTAGCAAAACAAATGGCAAATGTATTCAAGGAATAGACTCCCCTTATTTGTGAGTCTTGGCACCTGCCAAAATCATAAGAAATTAGTATATTTGCTTGCAGGTTGTTGGATGTACTCTTGGTGTTATAGTATTGATCATTGTATCAAAATTTTAGGCAAAGATGCAATGTCAAACAACACCAAACGATGGACTAGATATTGATTCCAAGTGTACCATTGGCAAATCCAAACATTGACCGAATACCAGATTAATTGTTATTCATTCACTGTTTTAGCAGACATTCTAGAGGTTTGGTTCGTGTAAAAATTCCACACAAAATTTGTAGTAGCAATTTTTTTAGCAAAACAAATGGCAAATGTATTCAAGGAGTAGACTCCCCTTATCTGTGAGTCTTAGCTCCTGCCAAAATCATAAGAAATTAGTATATTTGCTTGTAGGTTATTGGATGTACTCTTGGTGTTATAGTGACAGCTACGAGAATTGATCATCGTATCAAAATTTTAGACAAAGCTGCAATGTCAAACAACACCAAAAATAACCACATATTGATTCCAAGTGTACCATTGGCAAATCCAAACATTGACCGAATACCAAATTACTCGTTATTCATTTACTATTTTAGCAGACATTCTAGAGGTCCGGATCAGATGTGTTTACATGTAAAAATTCCACACAAAATCTGTAGTAGCAATTCTTTTAGCAAAACAAATGGCAAATGTATTTACATATTGTTTTTTTTTAATAAATCTATATTATTTAATTATAATTAAAAAAAATATATTTATAATATGCAATATTTAAAACTAATTTACAATTTGATATATAAAATAATATATATTTGTATAACTTTTGGCTATGATAATATGTATGCCATGATTGAATTCAGTGGGTTGCACGAAATATTTTTATTATTAATTTAATTTAAAATAAATATTTAATATTTTAATTTAAAAATAAATTATGTAATAAAATTCATAGTTTAATTAATATTTTATATTTTAATTAATAAATTAAAAAATAATTTTAATAATTAATTTTTATACATATTAAAATTAATTTAATTTATACAATTTTATAAATATTGTAAAATATTTTAAAGCTTAGGAGGTAAAAAATGACTAACTTTGATTAATGGAAATTTTTAAACTATGCAATGGATTTGCGTGAAATTTTAGTTGTTGGAAATTAAGAAGGAAGATAAGTATAATGGAACCATGTGATGAAAATCGAAACAAGTGGAAAACACTCGAGTAAAGGAAAACATGTTAAAAATGACATTAACCAAGTTAAATGGAGGACCCCATAATTTTTGAAAATTAAGGGGAGTGTAACAGTGTTGTGGCCATAACACATCATAATTGAGGTTTCGACAGAGTAATGGCTTAAGATTTGTATTGCAGAATTGTCGAAGAATTCATTGATGCAATGACAACGAGGGGAACAACAGATCAACTTGAGCTTTCTCTAATCAGACTAAAGACATAATCCATTGGTCGCTTAGGTATTTTGTTATGTATATACATTTTCACATAACAACTCGTAATGTGACCTGTGGATTGTTCTCACCTCAAAGTTTGTAAAGAAGTACTAAATACTAGTTTAAAGATGGTGTTTGAGGCATTTTACATTGCATTCATTAGAGGTCTTGAAGATGCATGGGGACGAAATGTTACCCACATTGTTGTTTATGGAGATTCAGGTATGGTATGTAACAAATTAATCAATGATGGAGTGTATGAAACAAAAGAGACGTTAGATGTTACAACAAAGCATTGGAATGAATAAAATCCTTTGATGTGTTCAATATTCATTACATACTTGACAAAGAAAACATAGTTTTTGTGAGACTTACAGAGGATGCAAAGGAGGAATATCTCTATTACCTACATTTGTTTGACTCTAGTTCTAGTTCTAGTTCTAATTCTAATTCTAATTAGGGTTGTGAGAATATTTCTTATTAACATGGTTGGTATTCCTGTTTTGAAGGTTGGCAACTTCCCCTTCCAATAAAGTGGAAGTCCATATCCAAAGTTTTTGAGTTATTATTATTTTTATTTTCTCCATTCCAATTTTTGAATTATGTTAGTTAATTTTCCCACTCCCCTTTGGAAATATTGTGAGAGGAGAATTTGGCTCCAAGGGTTGAGGTGGAAATGCAAAATTTCAGTGTACACTTTCTCAAGATAATTGACAAGGCACTTATACAAGTGTTAAAGACCATTTTATGCACATTCTTGTTAAAGGTGTTGGACCTTGCAAAGTGCGAACAAATAAATAAGCAGAAGTGTAGAGAGAGCAAGAAAAGATTGATGCTATAACACTTTCTAGGACTTGTCCAAGTCATGCTAGAATTTTATTCTCATATGAGTCCAATCCATCCAATGCTTGTGGATTAGAGAAAGAGAAATTGGAAAAGTAGATATAGGAAAAGGAGAACCATCTGCAATAAGAAATACATGTCTTGGGTAAACTATATGAAAAAATTAGATTAATAGAAGAGGAAATTGTTGACTCATTTGTAAAAAGTGGGGGTTTGGACCATGGGAAACTAGAGAAGACCTTACGATAGTAACATAAGGATAACATTATTTGTTCTTTGTAGGAAACTATGCAAGCACTGCAAGAAAAGTTAAGAGACTTTGACCAACAAAACAGGGAATTTCAAACATTAGTCAAGAGGTGAAGCTCTAATAATAAGTCTAGCGAGATTGATGGCATAAAAAACTAGTTAACTTTGATGTTGAATGCAAATCATGCACTCTACGAGGTTGCTTCCTAATTTCTCTTGCACCTTGGATATGTTGAAAATATGTTGTCAAATATAATGTCCCTTGTTGATCATCACAAGAACCAGAACTTGCAAAACAAAACTTGGAGGCTCCTTTTGTTTTAATATAATCAATAAGACCTTGTGGAAATATAATTCAAGAAGGAAACAAAGGAAGAAGACAAAAAAAATATTTGAAGCAATTCTATAACCAGTGTTGTAATCATGAAAATAATCTTTGGAATTGCTCTACAAGATTTTTGTGTAATCTACTCAATTTTTGGGTTAATAATATGAGAGTTTCAAAAGAGAGCTATACATGGCACATACATCCCCATCCATAGTACAAGATTCAACAAAGAATGCCAAGCTACAACCACTGCTAAAATACATCCAGATAGAGTATGGAGTTACATTATCAAGTAGTTACAAATAATTTGGTGGTGTTTTCTTTATTCCCACTTCAAATGACGATTCCAAATTTGAGTGAAAGACATCAAATTTGATAAGGATTTGAAACAAATAGACCATGTGAAGCTGGAAAGACAATCCAGATCACTTCAAATCCTTACATTGGAATACACACAATCAACAAGTTATGTCTATAAAAAGATGTATTTTTGGATGGCAGAAATGTTGGTGAATTGAATTTTTGAGAACTGCTTCATGAATTACCTAGCAGAGAGAGAAAGAGGAAGAGGAAGAGGAGAAAAATTGAAACAAAATTGAGGAAGAGGAGCACAGGAGATAAGTAGTTGTCAAGAGGGCAGAGATAAAGTACGGAACAAAGATAGAGAAGGAAGAATTCAAAATTAAAGACCAAGTAATCCAACAAGATAAAAATTTCATGTATCAAGGGATTCGTGTCTCCTTTCAGGTAGTATCATGAAAAACATTAGGTTAGAGCCTGTAAGAAGAGGGAGTGGGTGCTCCTAGCAAGTTGTAGCTTGTAGAAGAAATTAGAGGTTGAAGCATCTTGTAGGTTAAAGCCTACAAAATTGATGTAAAAGAGGGAGTAGTGCTTGCATTTACATCATAACAAGAATTCATGGTTTTCTCCCTTTATGGGTTTCCACTTATAAATGGTGTCTACATGTGTTGCATGTGTTGGTTGTGTGTTTCCTTTTGAATTCATGGTTAACTACTAAACACTTAAGTCTATTAGCAAGAATTAATGCTATGGACTCTAAGCCATATGGGTATAAACATTTATCTTCTTGTTTCTTTATTGAAAACCCCAAAATTTTCATATAATGTAAAGAACATGCAAATCGATTTATCATCTCCATCAGTTAACATTATGGAAATTTTCCCATCATCATTTATTCTTCTCCTCTACATATCAGAGTTTGTTAAAAGGCATAGTAGTACCAATTCTTTGATATCCAGTATTCGGTAGACCCTGGTCTTCACTCTAGGTCATGGAGGTGCTAAAGTGTATCATCCAAGGATTAAAGCCCTTAATATGCTAATATATAAACATTTAGCACAAGGTGTGGCTCAATGAGTTCCTGATATCTCGGTTTGTTATGCCAATGTCCTGGCCTATGGTAGCAAGGTTACATAGCACAATTTTTCCATATTGGGACCTCAACATATTGACAAACTAGAAAATTTAGAAGCACATGAAGGTAAAAACCTATAATATCCCAATATTTTAATATCCTAATATCAGTTTTTTGTTGTTTCGTTGACTCTTTGGTGTCCTATATCATCGACAAAATAAATGTGTTGTTTTTTCAATATCCTAATGGTGGTTGATTACCGATATAAAGGTTAACCCTCAGGTAGGTCTATACCACTGATATAAAGGCTGACCCTCTAGTGTCCTATATCGCCATATTGGCTCTCAAAAATTGGAGGTAGAATGGAGGCTAAATCCTTTGATATCCAATATCTCGGTTCCTAGGACTGTCCTTTTATAGGAAATTTCCCAATAAGAGATCCTAAAAAAAGCATAGGATTAGACTATTATTTTTATATATTCCTAATCCATATGAAACAGTCATTACTATTTTTTCCTCATAATAAAAATGACCCCTTACACTTTCCCCCTCAATTTGAAAGAACATTGTTGTTTCGAACATTGTTGAGAACTACAAACTATATAATATTAGAGGTTTCATAAAAATTAATGTTGCTAAAAGTGCACTGCAAGGATGAAAAATAACAATAACAAAAAACAAATTATCCATTGTCCTAAGATTCTATTGAGACACCAATTTCAATTTCCTTCATATAATTTTTTAATATTTGTGTTAAATCCTTGGGTAATGAAATATTAGTATCCTCTTCCTTTGGCATCTTCTTCTTTCCTAAGGATTTAAATTGTTTCCATGCACCAATTAACTAGAATATGGATACAAAAAGTTTTGACTAAATATTAACATTTTTGAAATAGAATTCACTTTAATCATTAAGATCAATCAATTAAATATTAACATGAAATTGTTACAATATAAATAGGACATATATATATATATATATATATATATATATATATATATATATATATATTATATATTATATTTTTTTAGAAAAAAAGGCTTAAGACACATAATAAAAATATCTTAGTGTATATAATTTAAATACATTCAAATTTAGGGTAAGGAAAAGTTTAAAATTAATTTTTTATATTAAAATTCTAATAAAACAATTATTTTGAGTAAGAGAGAAAGATTCAATGACATTTTACAAATAGAAAGGTAGGGTTATTGTTAGTAATTATTCCCCTATGGATGATCATCTTATTGGAATAGGGAGAAGTTGAAATTAGAAATTATCTAAAATGGGTTAGTGATAAATTATTTTTTTCCCACGAATGAAAAACTCTTATATGAATAGGACAGTAGAAATAAATTATGAAGATTTTCATGGAGAAGCAATGTAAGACCTTTCCCAAGTCTATCTATATAGAATATTTTCTTATTTAGTTGAGAAAAATGTTGAAGCTAAAACTTAGATAACCTTCATCATTCTTCTAAAACAATTTATTAATAGGGGAGAAGGATTTACTTACAATTTGTACCAAGATAGGATCTATTTATTACTCATTATTCCCTTATTGAATATCTTTTTCTGTGATTTGGGAAACATTGAATTTAAAAATTATTTTGAGAATATTTGTTCAACACTTTCCCATTTCACAATTAATTAATTGATTCATTTTATTATTATTATATGATATCTCATTGACCATGTTTCCCATTTATTGTCATGACAACTTAGTTGGTATCTTTCAACTTCTTTCACTATATTGGGCTACATTCACATTCTACCAATTTCCAATAATTGTTGCTCCATTTTCCCTAAACAATTCTAGTGAATCCTAACTTGGCTTTTCCTCATTGTTATAATGCATTGATTGCAATGATTAGCTATTAATGCTACCTCATTTTCCATAAATCTATGACTCTTGAGCATATCAATTACCTAATGCCTTTAACTTTATCTAGTTTTGGAATATTCTCTTCATTTCATTGGAAAAATTGAAGCAAACTTCCACGTTATTTGATAAAAGGAGTTCCACATAGTGTAGTAATTCATTCCTTCAATGGTAAATCCCAAGTGTTTTGAAGGTCAACCTTCACTTAATGTTACCTCTTGATGCTCTCATATTTCCTCTAATTATTAGAAATGTGCTCTGCCTTTCCTTGGGAAATTCAATCCCAAACATGTCATGGTTATTTTCCATCAAATAATTCCTAGGAGAGGCAAAGTTCAGTATTCCTTCACATCCTTTAGTAAAAAATTATTTGTTCATTCCCTACAACTCTTCTAAGAATATAGATATCCTATCCAAAAATATGGTTCACCCATCGCATGCATAAGGTGCATGCTTTGCTTCCTCTTGATAGGTTTTCTACCATACTATGCATTTCAATGATTTATTCTTGGGAAAACATGATGCCCATCGCTCTTTTGAACCTTATTTACTTGGATGCTTTTCCATACCTCAAAGAGGTTAAGAACTTGCATTCTTATTTTATGCATGAATATTTGATTTTGTATAGACTAGTATCTTCTATATCTATGCTAATTATTCTCTTGTTATTTTTAATTACTGACAAGTCCCCATTTGAAACTTGTTTTGGATATTTTCCACCTTCACCTCTGGATATTGCATATGGGAAGTACACACGAGTAAGGGAGGATCTTACAGGGGATGCCTTGAGGGATGAAAAAGTTGTATAAAAGATAAAGAAAATCCATATACAGGTACATGAGACACTGTAGAAATCATAGAAAAAATATAAGGCCGGGCATGATGAGCACATAACAAAGAAGTTGTTCAAGGTGTGAGATAGACTATGGTTATAGTTAAATAAGGAGAGGCTATACGGTCCTAGTAAGAAAATCAAGGCTCAATGGTATGGTCCCTTTGAGATACTAGAAAAGGAGAGAGATAATACATACAAACTTAGTCTACCCCCATACATGTGCATTTACTCTGTTGTGAATGTGGATAATCTAAAGCTCTATGAGTCGTCCATGCTACATTAGGAAAAGGAATAGGTCGTACATTCTGTAGAAGATACGACACTAGATGCTCAAGAAGAGTTGACAGAGGATACATTTTTCTAGAATAGGTCTAGAACCAAAATATAGGGACAACAAAACCTTCGGCAGATTAGGTTGAAGTGACAACCTCTAGGCAAAGCTAAACAATACACCCGAGAGAAGGTGGAGGAAAATTTTCCTCACCTCTTTCATTAGAAGCTTTTGTGGACTAAAAGCCTTTAAAACTAAGGAGGTGTAATTTGTATTGGATCATTATATTTTTTTCATCCATCTCGATGCTTTCAGAGTGGAAAGAGTAAAGGAATAAGCTCATAAGGCCATTTTATCCGGTGGGACCCAATTTGGAAAATTGGGATTCTAAACCCTTAGGGAGTGTTTTGAGGCATTAAATGGTATTATTTGGGTGTAAAATAATTACCACCTTATCCCCGCACCTATTTTTCATATTATACACATAAATACCTTTCCAACAACACAAAATTAACCTCAATCGAAATTCGTATGCAAAAGTTATGCCACTCAAAAGTTGACATTCTTGTTTTCACTACCACAATTCGAGAGGATGCCATGTCAACCCCCATAGCTCATGGTAGAGGGGATAACTGCGTGATTATGGTTAAGAAGACTCTATAGGAGTCTATATTTTTAAATCTAGTTAAGAGTTGAGGTAGTCAAACCTAACCACTAAGAGGCTATCAGGTGGTGTTATAACTAGGCCACTAGGAGGAAAAAGGGTTCCATTATTTTCGAGCGCACTTGTTCCATAGATGAGAAAAATAGAATATATGGATATGGATTAATGACACAAAGAGGATTGGTGCACTATAGTAGTCCACGATCCATAGGCCTAAATTCTTTGTACTCATAACCATTTTCTATTAAAAAAAGGGAGTAGAGTGACCTCACCTTCCAATTGGGTTTTCTCTTGAAAGGGTTTCCCAAGTTATATCTTGTGTCAAATCATGGTTTGTGATATTTTATTTCATTTTTCTCTATTTTTTTTCATACTTTTAATTTGCATGCATGCACAATTAACAATAATCTACATATCTATAAATCTAAACAAAAATAAAGCCCTAATAATGTAGATTTCAGATTTTAAATATAGTTTTATTAGATAGGTCCAATGGATTATCCATGAAAACTTACAGATCATATTAGTATTATAGT
>APFE030602853.1:0-17739 GCA_000404065.3 Pinus taeda | reverse complement strand
GGCAAGGCTGGTTGTCAGGGGATACAAGCAGCAGTATGGGAGAGACTATGAGGAAACTTTCGCACCGGTTGCAAGAATGGAAACCGTGAGAGCAGTGCTATCCATAGCAGCTCAAAACAAGTGGAAAATTTACCAAATGGATGTGAAGTCAGCATTCCTAAATGGAGTGTTAATGGAAGAGGTTTATATTGAATAGCCTCTAGGCTATGAAAAGAAAGGTCAAGAACGCAAAGTATGCAGATTGAAGAAATCTCTTTATGGGCTGAAGTAAGCACCAAGAGCATGGTACAGTAGGATAGATTCATATCTACTGGAAAATGAGTTTTGAAAGTGTGAGGGAGAACCCACCATTTACATCAAAGAAAAGGATGGTAAATTTCTAATTGTTGTGTTGTATGTTGATGATGTTATTTTCGCAGGCAATGATGTTTATCTTATTTAAAATTTCAAGTCAGTCATGAAAGAGGAATTTGAAATGACTGACATGGGTTTGCTGAGATACTTCTTAGGAATAGAAGTAGATCAAAATGAAAATGGAACTTTTATCTCTCAGGCAAAATATGTAAATGAAGTGTTGGGCAGATTTAATATGCAAGAGTGCAAGGCAGCGATCACTCCCACAGTAATGGGATTAAAACTCAGCAAAGAGGACAGCAGTAAGGATTTTGATCCTAGTCTATACAAGAGTATAGTTGGGAGCCTAATGTATTTAACTGCAACTAGACCTGACATAATGTTTTTTGTTAGTTTAATTTCCAGATTCATGGAGAGGCCAAAGGAAGCACATTGGCAGGCAGCAAAAAGAATTTTGAGGTATGTCAAAGGTACTAAAAGACTTGAGATTTTATATACTACCTCAGAATGTTCAAATTTAGTTGGATACACTAATAGTGATTGGGCTAGAAGTGTAGATGATCGGAAAATCACTTCCGGTTATGTCTTTCATATGGGTTCAGGAGTCATTTCATGGGCTTCTAAGAAACAGCCTATCGTGGCGTTGTCTACAGCAGAGGCAGAATATGTGGCAGGTACAACAGCATCATGTCAAACAGTTTGGATGAGAAGGATGTTGAGAAGCTTAGGCCAGGAGCAGGCAAAAGCGACGGTGATTTTTTGTGACAATAGCTAAGCTATTGCATTATCAAAGAATTCAGTGTTTCATAAGAGAACGAAACACATTGACACAAGGTTTCACTACATCAGGGAATTGGTAAGAAATGGAGAAATTGTCTTAGAACATTGCAGGACTCAGGAACAGGTTGCAGACATTTTGACAAAGCCATTAGACCAGAAAAGCTTCGAATTTTTGAGAAAGTGACTGGGTATGACTGAATGCCCTGCAGTTGAAATTAAAGGGAAGTGTTGAAATATTAATTTCAACTTGCCGTGCAGCAGCATTAAAACGACGACTTTAAAAACCATTCCCAAAAACCATCAAAGCTCATTGGACCGCTTTTGTTGTGAAGGTGGTTTTCGTACAAACGCGCTCGATGCAATAAGATTTTTATGCATGTCCAACTGTAGGTTTTCAAAACCACTTTCCATCGGGACGTAAAGTTCGGTAACAAAGGGTCTCCTGATATTGTTTTGAGCCATCCCATTGAGTTCATTATTATCCACTGTTGATTGCAATCGAGCTGCCAACAAATGAATTTGACGTGCCGAAGAAGTTTTTTGTTTGACCGCGGTAAAAGTATTTAATGCTAAGTTATTGTGATAAGTAAAAGAACTTTAAATTTTAATGTTTTTATTCTTACGAACGAATTTAAAATAGATATGGGCATAGCATATAGTTTTTAATTATATTGTTTTAAATTCACGGGTGTAAGTTTTTGTTTTACTGAACAAGTAAAACACATTGTAATGTCTTTTTTGTCAATTGTATTTTGGGAATGAAACACACAGCAGTGTGAAGAAGTGAATATAGAAAAACAGGGGAAGCAATGTGCACGTGAAAAACACACACAACAGTGTGAATGTAAGAATGGACTTATGAAATTAACTAAAGTAAAACACACACAGCAGTGTGAATGTAAGAATGAACTTATGAAATGAACTAAAGTCTGCACAGCAGTGGGAGGGTGAAGGAAAAGAAAAAGGAAGATGAAGTTTTTGTAATATGAAAAGTGCATAATGTGATTTAAAAGTTTGTTTTACAGCAGTAAATGTAAATGAGATTTTCACACAGCGTAAAATCTCAGGAGGAGACAGAGTAACTTTTGTTGTTGAATTTCTTTTGGTAAATCCCTTAGAGTGAAAGAGCATGAATTTTGTATCAGTCTTTTATTAATGAATATAAAGGCTTTTATGGGTGTGTAATACTCTGTTCTTAGAAATTTTTCAAGCTTCCCTGTGCAAAAGATCCTTGAGAAAAACAGAGCATTGTCTCCGTGTGCAGTTTGTTTGTTTTTTTTTTGGATTTTACCAAAAAATCCCCAACAATGAATAATACCATTTTTATGGGTATTAAACACATATCGGGTATATATTTCTATAGAGGTCAGTTCGTTTTGTGCATCCAATTTTTTCTCTCTTTGAGAAATCCACCCACAAGATTCTCTTCTTTGCAAGAAATCCACCCTCAAGAACTGTTGGATGTTCTGGAGAAAACAAGTCAAAGATTTGTTTAGAGAATTTTCAGAAAAATCACATAATTCATCATTTGTCGACGCATTTCGAACCAACTAGTGTGGTTCATCGTCAGGACAAGTCAAAGATGTCTGGCGTAGTAGAATTATATTCTCAATTATTTCTGATATGTACGTTGCTTCATGGAGGTAACTCTAGTCATAGAGAGTGCGGCTAAGTGTCCCTAGAACAACAGAGCAAAATTAATGGGTTATCGTTGTGAAGATAGGTGGCATTCTTAAAATAAGATAATTACTCATGCATGAGGAGTTGGGTAAACATAGAGAGTCAGTTAGCTAAGTGATTGAGTGGTTGATTGTTTGAGTGTTGAGTCATGTCAAGTTAAGTGATAGACTACTTTGAGTGTGTGATTGCACGTGGTTGCATGTCAACATATTTTAGGCAAGTAGCTAGTTAGAAAAGGTTAAATACCCTTCATCCGTTCATTGTAAGCATCATGTTTTGTGTGATCAATATAATAGAAGTAACTCCTGTTTTATGTGTGAATTATTCATGCTTTGTCCCCTCTGCCTTTGCAACATGTTTTTTGTGATCAATATAATAGCAGCAACTCCTATTTTATGTGTGAATTATTCATGTTTCGTCCCCTCTGCATTTCCAACAGACCTGACGGTATTTACCTATAAACCACAACAGTGGGATGCGGGCAAGAAGTAAGTAAAAATGTGCTGAATAGCAAGGTAACAAATATTTGATAACCTTAGAATTATTTGGTGGCCAACTACTAAACAAGATTGGAGATTGGAATTTACTGGGAAAAAGGATGGTCTCTGTCCAAGAAAAAGCTCCAAGAATGTTACAACTGAAATTTTCCAGTACCAATGGTACTTGAAGTAGATGATAATAATTTGACTAGTAATATTGATATTCCTTTTAAGCACTCTATGTACTATTGATATTCCTTTTAAGCACTCTATGAACTACATCAAGAGAGTAAACGATCATGTTACTAGGGCTTGGACTTCTAATCGCGCTATTTATGATATGGATTATGATGATGAAGAATGACTTCACCAATGTTCTTGAGAGAGTTCTAGATAGACTAGAGAATGTTGCTTTCCTGAGGAAATATGACTGTTTGACTATAAATGATGCGCTTGAAGTTTTTTCTGGATTGACAGAAGTGGAAGTTTTGACATTAATACATGATCCAGAACTCCTTCAAGAACATCTTGGGTAATTTTATTAGTTTCGTTGCCATCACAATCTGCAATATTATTATTGAATTAGCGAAGCCATTCTTCATCATCACAATCCATATCATAAACAGCGCGATCAGAAGTCAAAGCCCTGGTAACTTGGTCGTCTAAACTTGGTAACTTGGTCATCTGCTGTCTTGATGTAGTTAATAGGGCGCTCAAAAGTAATATCAAATAGAGCAAACATTGGATGCACAGACCGAATGTGTTCAATACCCATAAAAATGGTGTTATTCGTTGCTGGGCAGATTACGAATATATACTCGAGATGATTTCCTCCTTTAATTGATTCAATTGGAATGCTTTGAAATTTTCGGTATGTATTTTCCTCTTCATCTCCAAGAACTATTATCAAGGAATTATTATTTCCATTAAAACATATGTATTGATCATGTAATGTTTCAGCTAATGATATATGAAAATAATTTTAATGTCCATGGATATACTAAATTGATCCCCCCCCCCCTCAGTTTATTCAATTTTTCATCAATTGGTATTAGAGTGGGTTCCTTCTATATAAGCCTAACAGCTTGAAGGTAGGTCTGATTAAGTCATGGACTATCAAAGTGTACCTATTCTGAGTGAAAAAAGATTTCATGAATGGAGAGATAAGGTTAAAACTAAACTAAAAGCTTATGGACTTGGTGTACGGAATCTTGTATGTGATGGTTGCTGCAAAGACTCTCTCTCTTTGCAAGAACAACGTTGGAATGTTAAGGAAAAATGTGTTATGTATAAGAACATTCATAATATGGATATTGATACAATAATTGATTTAAATTCTCTAAAAGAAATCTGGGATAGATTGAAGCTCATTCATGAAGAGACTAGAAGCAACAATGTAGAGAAAGGAAAGAGAAAGAGGAAGGAGAAAAACCCTTGTCAAAAGGAAAGTGTTCAGTTAAATGAAACCTTTACCTATGTGAATGTGCAACACCCTCCGAGGTAAATTTGCATATAAACAACATAATAGGAACAAATTTACAATAAGAATATCAGTCATCAAAATCCATATATACATCAATACATTTGCACATCAAAATCAAGGGAGTGAATTTTTCATTAAAAATGCAATGAACGAATAGATGATGGGACTACCACATTCCACCCGACCATAGATTGGATGAGCCAAGTCTTTCTTTAGCCAATCACCCCCATGGCATATTCCAAGCATGAATGTGGGACTAAAAAAGCACATCAAAAACACCAATCAATGTGGATGCCGCTAGAGTTATCTGCCTACACTGTTAGGAATTTGAGTGCCTCATAGTCTCTAAAGCTTTATCATGTATCCACAATCTAATCCATGGATCACTAAGCTCTACATCGAGACATACCCTCCATGCTTTATCGTGCATTCCATCTTGCAATCACTACGCCCAACGGAGAAGGTCCACCTCTTGGCTTTTCCGTAGATCCTGTCATTCACCGGCAAGGACTCCAAGGCCCACCAAGGAACACAATCTGGCTTTACCGCAACCCACAGTTTGGTTCATAGGTTACTAGGCCAGTGGCTTCGTGCATCCTCAGTCTAGTTGAGGGAACACTACCACCATGTGTTTGTCAATTCAGAGATCCACCCCACTCAACTTCAAATCCAATCTGGCCATCCCCACAAAATGCATGAGAGAACCCATATCATCAAATATATCTTGAAATGGCAAGGCTAGGTTGAAAATACTATCACACCTAAAAAAACCCATTCTGTGGTAGAAAAGAAACCCTTGCAATCCCATGCATGCCAAATATAGAAAGGAAAATACACATGCAAGTTTATATCTGCAATGAAGACTGTTCTAGTTACTTGATCCTGCCTTTCACTACTTGATCTTTGGTTCCTCTTGCCTCCTTTCCTTTCTTTCTCGAAGAAAACTCTAAGTATACAAGAGGGTGAGAGAGAGAGATAATAATGAGAGAGATCCAGAGCTAAACTGACCAAGTCTTTCCCACTGATCCTTAGAAGCCATTTTATTAATGAGGCCTCTATTTTCTTCATTTTCCATTATTTTCCTTCAATTTCCTCCTCACATGCAACATGTGGCCTTTCACCTTCCTTTTCTCCTAATTTCATTTTTTTCATAAATAAATGTGCTAAAGTACTTTTTTGCCTCTTCAATACCTCCGTCATTTCCTTTGCCAATTTCCTTAGCCATAAATAACCAAATGAACACCCCCTAGGATGTCTTCTCTGCCATCTAAATTGGAATACATGTCCCATCATCTGTTGTATTTATATATTTTTACATGCAATTTTCACGAGGGCTATTATAGAATCCTCCCCTTGGTGGAACATCGCCCTCGATGTTCAATGACACCTATAACCAACATGATTGCTAAAAAAAACATACTACCCATGGGGATTTATAACACAGCTCATTATGGTATTTACAATAACCACATATACATCTACACATAGGCACATAACCAGTAAATAAATGAATATGACTTTTACATCCACAACAAGGGAATCAAGAGGCTCACACCTCCACCCTCAAATTAATACAACGATCCACCTCCTTCCCAAGAAGTCCAAAAGCCAAATTAATATAAATGCAACAAGTTTAATAAGTATTTCACCCAATACTCTTGGGTTACATCTCCTGGTCTAGTCTTTAGTGGTGGCATCTCTATTATGTTTTAAAAGTAGAGTTTTTACAACAATGAGCTCATACATGACAGGCATATATATAGGAGTTCACTTGAACCTCTCAAGCCTTCTCTAGAGTACATTGACTCTCTGACTCCCTCTGGCTCTATCTGGCTCGATGTTGCCTTTGCTTCCGCGGGTCAGCTTGACTTCTTCTCTGTTCTCTACTCTTAGATTTCTCATCTCACTTGTTGTTTTTCTGCTTCCCCTTCCCTCTTTGTCAGTTCGTGTCTTTAAATCCAATTTTCTTTCTGACTATTCATTTCCACTTCCTGACTTTCTGGTTCTCCTCCCTCTGTCAATTTGAATTCCTCTGTTTTGTGTCATCATCACTGTGTAACACCTCACAGGGAGGTGGGCAAATGTTTCATAATGAACTAAGTGACAATTCTCTTGGAAATGTTTGAATGGTTGTTAGTACCATTTGCTCCAAGATTTTCCCATGAAACACAAATCTTTGCCAACTCATCATCCATGCCGGACTTCAAACCTTATACAATTCGGCCTATTTACCCTATTGAATCCAGTCATCCATCGGATCGCATTTCCACTGTCTCCATCATATCAGGCAGGTAAGTAGCAGGATGTTTACCCATCTGATGTGAGTAGTTTTCTCTCTTTTCCATCGGATGCATGGCACCCAATGTGTGGCATTGGGCGGGACTCGGTTGAAACCGTTTACCGCTCGAAGCCTTTCTGACATCCTACTGGTTTTCGTGTGGGACCCATCTTTGGCGGAATCGGTGCGATATCCGTACGGTTTTATGACTTTTCAGTTTCGGGTCGGTCATGGCTTTTCCTTCATTGAGGGGTTTGCTCGACGATATCCGATTAGTGACTTGTCACTAATCGCATATCAAAAACCTCCCCTGTTTCTCAAAAAGACCTCCCATTTCGCCAATTCATGACAGTGCGCATTACCATGGGCCAACGGTCTGCGCACTTGACCAAGGGGCCTTGTTGCTCCATGCTGCTCACAAATTACAATTGTTCCGAAGATATTTCTGATAAGCTCGACCTTTGTAAGTCTTTGAAACTTTGGCATGAATTTTTCAGAGTTATGAAAACTTAGAGAGTGTTTTAGGATCCAATTCAGATCAAAACTACAATGGGTATTCATATAGTGATGCTTCCTACTAACCAGCCTATGTTAGTAGTTAAATAGAATTACTAAGAACTGCATTTAAATGATGGAAAAACCAAAAAACATCGGCACACAAGACTTTGTTTCATATGCCCCTGAGACCTCCCATGATGCGATAGGTAAAGGTTAGGCTCTGACACGAACGCAAAGTTATAGAAAAAACACAATATAGTTCACATTGGTCAAATGAATTTACAAAATGCACATAATATAGTTCACATTGGTCAAATGATGGTACATATAAGAAGGCGTATTTCATCATAATTCGCCAAAATCAGACAATACAATTTAAATATTTTTGGTTATTTAAAATACATGTTTGAATGGATAAATGGATTTATAACTCTTGAAAACCCTGGAGCACTCGAATTATGCAGATTAAACAATTTAAACTCAAGTTTTTAAAATTCTTTGTCAAATTTTTATTAAAACTAATCAGAAAAATTGTCATGAAAAATGTCATCTTGTCTATAAGTTAGACTACACCCATATATATATGGAAAGTCACTTATAAATATACAATAACTAAGTTTCACACATAATCAATAAATTGAGAGAGTATCTCAACCACACAACAATATAAGACTATTAGTTGGAGGGAATCTCATAACCAATTAAGTAGGCCTAAAAGAATTCCTAGAATTAACACACATAGATGCAAGTGGGAATTGATTGCTTTAACATGAACAACTATCATATGAAGTGAGTTATGATAGTCTATTTACATACTAACACAACCACATTAAAAATATTAATGTCTCTATATTCAAGCTTTTGTGATCCATAATGAATTAAGCACAGTCTTTCGGTAGAAATCACATAAGAGAAATTTTTTATCGATGCATTTCGAATCAACAAGTGTGGTTCATCATTAGGACCAGATGACCATGGAAAAGGCTTAAATAGAGATCCTTTGTCATGGTCTGCCTCTTCATCTAGTCCTAATGATGAACCACACTTGTTGGTTCAAAACGCGTCGGCCAAAAATTTCTCTTATGTGATTTCTACGAAAAGAATTTGCTTAAAAATTAATTTCATTGATATAGCCCAAGACTTTATGAACATATAACTAAAAAACCTATTGCAACAAAAATATTATTATTAGCTTTAAAAATATTAATGTGGCTGATATAGCCCAAGGCTTCATAAATATATAACAAAGAAGACTATCGTAACAAAAATATTATTATTAAATATTGCAACAAAAATATTATTATTAACTTTGATTTTAATTAACCGTTAAGAATCCGAGGCAATGATAAAAAGAGGAGCGTTGAAGAGCTTCTATCCTTTACAACCAAAATATAAGACAATTTTTCTAAATTTAAGTACGCTTTGAAAATCGTTAGGAAATTGGTGGGGGAAGCCACCTTGTAGGAATATAATTTTTTAAATTTATTAAAAGTCAATGCAACCTAACAACCATAGATGAGCATGCATATACAGAGCCTATTCCCTTGAAAATCAATCTAAGATGTCAATTAAAAAATATAAAAAGTCAAAAGATTTCCATCCACCTTAATATGAAATAACATGCCTTTGGCTAATTAAAAATCTCTATAATAAAGTACTCTAAATCCTGCAGCATGAGAAATACAGCTTATTTCAAATGCATAAAACTTTTCAAAAAGAAAATTTCAATGTGAGATTGTGTCCAAATATGATGTGATACTCATGATCAGTCTACAACCCACTAGAGATTGGGCAGCGTTAGAGCCATCTGCAGATTCATAAGAAGTTCTTTATTCAGATGACAATGCAGCTATCAATGTTACTCAAAGCATAATACAATAAGCAAACACAGAGTTCATTGCGGGTTAGTTGAAGATGCAGAGCATTGAATTCGTCGACAATTCGAAAGATATCTGTAAAATATAACGTTGTGGGAATCTACTCTCAGCAAGCTCAATTACTGAAGCACATGGGATTATTGTTATTGAAACACGATAATGGGTGTAGGTGTATCTGATGAGAAAAATGAGCAGACTGTAATGGTTATGCTTCCCATTAGGTTTGATGAGAAAATGACTACGATGCTTCGCATTAGATTGGAAGGTGCATGATAAGTAGTTGACTTTGATTTTTATGTTAGAATAATGGAGTGTTTGGAATTGTGATTTGTTTGGTCGATGAGTTATACTCTTAGTTTATTGACTTTTTAGTTAGGGTTATGAGTTGGTTTTTTTATTATATGTGTTATATTTTATTTTTTTATATTAAAATTTTATGATTTAGAATGTTTAATATTGGTCATTTTTTATATATGTGATATGAGATGTTTGATTAATTATTTGGATAATAGAGCGTTATCTCACGTTTAAGATTTGTGAATTTTTATATATGTAATGTTTGACTAACTATGTGGGTAATGGAGTGTGATCACATATAATGTGAGAATGTGTAGTTTATTTTATTTTTGCATTTTTCATTTTTATATGGTTTTTTGGGTGCAATTTGATTTTGCCGTTAAAGTAGTTGGGACCATGTGGTTGGATCAACGATACCTATGATATTGGCTCGGATCCACTAGTGGATCTTGCATACATTGGATGGGATGGCTAGCTTGAGAGTGATTTGATGATTAGTCACAAACCATAGCTTCATAGAAAATTAGGAATTTAAATTTTAATAACTTGTACATCACTATTTCCACTCAATTTATTCAAAATTTCATTGTCTAGAAGCTCTTAGAAAAAAGTTATAGCAAAAACTTCACGATGTCTTGAATGAGCTAGCTAAACAACTAAAGACTAAGATCACAAGCTTTAATACAAATGTAATAATCTAAGCAACTTGAAAGTGACAAAAGATCAATCATTATAATTTTATGCTCCACATATAGGTTTTGAACAAAGGGAATCAAACTAACATTATATTTTTTAATGCAACTCATGGCAAGAAATAATGAACTTTGCATCCAAGTGGTTATGGAAGAACTTTGGGTTGGCTTTAATATGCTAGCATGGGTGTCACTTCATTTTTATCTTGGATCTAAAGTAATTAGTTATATTAATCAAATGTTCCTTAATCACACTATAAATGTGCTTGAATTGTTGAAGAAATTTGGTATGGAAGATTGTAAACATTATTTTATGGCCATGGAACTGAATTTGAAACTTTCAATATTTGAAAATATGGAATTGGTTGATAGTACTAGGTATAATAAATTGATTAGAAGCCTTTAAGGGAAAAATGGAATTAGGCAAAAAAAAAAAAAATACTAAATTCATTTATGTTGGTCTTCCTTACCGGAAAAACAAAAACAATTCACTTTCATATGATATTTTGTAAAATAAATGGATGAGAGAATATTTATGGCTATTGTTCAAAGATAATATCTTCTATTGCAAAATATAAACAAAAGTTACTAACTCTTTAGTATAAGTGTTGAAGATATCAACTTAAGAAGCAACCTATAAAATTAGACTCGGACTTTTCAAGATCTTAGTGTAATTCAACAATCTAGTCCCCTCATCTAAAATTAATGAGCAAAAGCCAATTAACAATAAAGATCACCACTAATTTGCATCTACAGCAAATATCACTTTATCAAATCTCTCAATTATCAGAAACATCATCAAACCCAAATTTTGTTTATCTAAATCAAATTAATTACAACACTGGAATTAATTTTCTTATAATTAACTTTCATAAAAATTAAATTAATTTTTTAATTAACTGTTACAACATTGAAATTAATTTTCATGAAAATGAAATTAAATTTTAAATTAACTATTAAAAAAAATAGTTTATTTTTCAAAACAAAATTTAATATTTTTAATGGTTTATTTTTCGAAACAAAATTTAACACAGTCTATTAAAAGCATTGCAGAAATACATGGAGCATCAAGTAATTTTTCTGCTTTACTATAGATCTCATTTTACAAAAATAACTTGTAATTCCATTCATAAATGTCAAAGAAAAAACGATTATTTTTCACCATTTATGAGAATTATTTGTGGAGGGTTTAAGCATAGGCCAATAAAATAGTTAAACATAACAGTTTCTCGTTTTCGTCAAGATACACATAATTTGATGGGTTCAGTCATCATCCTCAGAGCTATCGCTGACGTCAAACGGTAATTTCAGGGACTACGGGTTAAAATCTCGCCCGTGTTTTCCTTGTATGTAAGTGCCGTTATTGGAGATCTCATTACCCACTTTCTCAACTCAGAACCGTTGAAGCATTAGGTGTAATCCTTGCCAGCTATTCTCCGGTAACTAAGAGAACATTTGTTCAAGTTTATCATCCTATGATTAACGTCACCATCGTCATGCTCATACAATATCATCATTGTAATCATCATCATGGTCATACTACCCACTATCATCATAGTAATCGTCATACTGCCCAATGTCATCATAGTCATACTGAACAGTATCATCATAGTCATACTGCCCAATATCATCATCGGGCTGAACAGTATCATCATCACCACACTACCCAATATCATCATCATCATAGTCATAGTCATCGGCCATCCATTCATCATCGCCATTGTCATTTGGAACGCAAACAAAAACGGAAAATACCACAGGTGTCAGATCTCTGATTCCACAGGCCTGTCATACAGAAGGTCGTACCAGTATTGTTGGAGATCTTAATGCCAACAGTATGGGTGAACGATTACGGAAATACAGAGGTGTGAAGCGTAGTAATAGAAAATGGGCGGCACAAGCTAGTTATCGAAAAAACGATCCTGAGAAATCGAAAAAGTCGGTCCATCTTGGAACTTTTCCGACAGCAGAGATGGTTGCAGTTGTGTACGACGCAGCAGTCTTGGTCCTAAGGGACGAGTCACGTGCCAATCGTCTGAACTTTCCACAGTATTCTCCTCACATAAACAGCATAGTAGAAGGCTGAAGGAGAAAAACCTTCTACTATGCTTTTCATGTGAGGAGAATACTCTGGAAAGTTCAGACGATTGGCACGTGACTCGCCACTTAGGACCAATACTGCTGCGTCCTACGCAACTGCAGCCATCTGTGCTGTCAGAAAAGTTCCAAGATGGACCGACTTTTTCGATTTCTCAGGATCGTTTTTTCGATAACTAGCTTGTGCCGCCCATTTTCTATTACTACGCTTCACACCTCTGTATTTCCGTAATCGTTCACCCATACTGTTGGCATTAGGATCTCCAACAACACTGGTACGACCTTCTGTATGACAGGCCTGTGGAAGGCCTGTGGAATCAGAGATCTGACACCACATTTAATGAAAATACCACGTACCATCCACTCATCATCGCCATTGTCAATTGAAAGGCAAACAGAAATGGCAATATGCTGTCCACCTCTAATGAAAATACCACCTGGAATTCTATCATTGGGGATAAGGTAGTACTTAAAATTATGGTCTAGAAACATCTGGTACTCGTCAAATGTGACCTTAAGAAACCCCTGTGGATCACAAACATGAACCTCTCTGTCATGGGTGGATCAAGTGTTTCCAGATAGTAAGGCGTCCCCACTACATTAAGTTTTGTGGATTTTATAAGTCGGGAGTCTAGGAAGATGCATCGAACCCATGTATTCCCAAGCCAACTTGTCGCATAAATATTCTATCACTACCACATAGAGCAATGAATCTAATATGAAGACGACTACGGGGCTTCATCTCAGTTTGCCAGCGAATTCTTTCATGGTGTTTGGAATAGATTTTCAGAGTAATTTCATCTTTCCAACCAGTTTTGCCATAGTTACACATCGACATATCCCTATGTCCTGGAAACAAAAAGACACGAAGATCAGTTGTTTCAATTGTCTCCTCCGCTTTCCAATCAAACCTGACGGTATTTACCTATAAACCACAACAGCGGAAAGTTGTAGGAAGCAAGTAAAAATGTGTCGAATAACAAGGGAACAAACAGTTGGCAACCTTACAATTATTTGGTTACCAACTAGTGAAGAAGATTTGAGATTGGAATTTACTGCAAGAAAGGGATGGTCTATGTTCAAGGAAAAGCATCAGGAATGTTACAGTCTAAATTTTCTTATTTTTTTAGGTGGCATTCCAGTATCAATGGTACATCAACTACATAATAATAATTTGACTAATATTGTTGATATTCCTTTTGAGTGCTCTATGAACTACATCAAGGCAGTAGATGACCAAGTTACCAGGGTTTTGATTTCTGATCGCATTGTTTATGATATGGATTATGATGATGAAGAATGACTTCACCAATTCAATAATAATATTGCAGATTTGATGGCAAAGAAACTAATAAAAGTACCAAGATGTTCTTGAGGGAGTTCTATTTATTTATCTAGTGTATCCAGAACTCTTTCAAGAACATCTTGGGTAATTTTATTAATTTCTTTGCCATCACAATCTGCAATATTATTATTGAATTGGCTAAGCCAATTCTTCATCATCACAATCCATATTGTAAACATAGCTATCAGAAATCAAAGCCCTGGTAACTTGGTCGTCTATTGTCTTCATGTAGTTCAACAGTACTAGTCAAATTATTATCATCTACTTTACTTACCATTGGTATTGGAATGCTGACTAAAGAAGCCAGAAAATATAGATTGTAACATTCCCAGTGCTTTTTCTTGAACAGAGACCATCTCTTTCTTCCAGTAAATTCCAATCTCCAATCTTGTTCAATAGTTGGCCACCAAATATTTGTAAAGTTGTCAATTGTTTGTCCCCTTGATATTCTGCGCATTTTTACTTGCTTCCTGCCAGCTTTTAGTTGTTGTGGTTTATAGGTAAATACCTTCAGTCCATTGATCTTCACAGCAAGAACACTTCAACGAACTCTGTGACTAGAGTTACCACATGAAGCAATGTACATATCGGAAATAATTGAAAATATAATTCTACTACGTCAGACATCTTTCGCTAGTTTTCTCCAAAACATCGACCAGTTCTTGCGGGTGGATTTCTAAAGAAAAAGAGAGTCTTGTGGGTGGATTTATCAAACAGAGAAAGCTTTCGATGCACAGAACGAACTGACCTCTATATAAATATATACCCGAGATGTGTTTAATACCCATAAAAACCGAGATGTGTTTAATACCCATAAAGATGGTATTATTCGTTGTTGAGCAGATTACGAATATATACCCGAGATGTGTTTAATACCCATAAAAATGGTATTATTCGTTGTTGGGCAGATTACGAATATATACCCGAGATGTGTTTAATACCCATCAAAATTCCATGAAACTATTTCGGTGTCTTCTGCAAAAAGCTCGATATATTTTCCTCCTCTAATTGATTCAATCGGAATGCTTTGAAACTTTCGGTATGGATTTTCATCTTCATCTCTAGGAACTATTATGAAAGAATTATTATTGCTGTTAAAACGTATGTATTCAACGTCCATTAGATTTTCGCATGTAGGCCGAATAGAATAATATCTTACCCGTCAACTTTCGAATTTTCAGGCGGCTGAAATAATTCATGGATAACCAGCCAGGCATACACCTTCGTATTGTTTAACTCTTAGCGATTGTTCGACTTACACGAGGCACAGGGTTTTGACAACCTTTTATCATCCACGGAATGATCTCCTCTGGAATGTGAAGCATCTGGAATGCCGAAGGTCCCTTGGGCTTGGGCAGCATCTGGCGATTGGTTGTTCATCTGGTTGTTGAAAGAAGGTGAAGGGGCATTTGTTCAAAAGCAGATTGTGTGAGAAATAGTAAGATCACAACGTCTTTTATTATAGCTGCGTGTCGGGTTTACGGCTTTGTTTTCCATCTTTTAATTTGTAAATAAATAACTGGCAAACATAACATAGGGTTTTCAAAGTTGAAAATTAAGTGTGTATATTGTCGTAATATATTTTTATGATTGAAAAATATAAACTTGACCAAGATTACAATTTTTTTTAAATGATAGAAAAATATTAAAAATGAAAATATATATCATATTGATTTAGTTTAGTCATTAATTTTATTATAATGATATAATGGTTGCCATTTTATATTCAAGATATGTAATTGGATACATTTAAGTATCTAAGAAATTTATTTGGAAAAGTAAGTATTTCAAAATGTAAAGTAAATGAAAGTACTAATTAAATTCGTGAATATTAATTTAAATAAAGTTATTTGTTTTTTTAATTAGTTGAGATTCATTTTAAGGCTGAAACTACTAAAATCATTTAATTTCTTTTTACTATAAAAGTGTTTTGCATTTTAAGATATTTGATCCCTCTAGGTGCTTGGTAGATCCAAGATAGATCTAAATCAGTTTAATTTTCACACTTAAATAGACTAAAACAAAATTAAAATACTTATTTTTGAGCCAAGAGACCCTATATCTCCACTATTGGTTAGATTTCAAGTATGTTGAAATAGTATTTTCAACTGCAGTCTCAGTCCTTTGCCATACCCTCCAATGATGTATCCCCCATTAAACAGCTGCAGCTCCAGCCCTTGCCTTAATTCACCATTACAAAGTGATTTATTACGAAATGGTGGTCATTCACAGAATGGTGGTAATTTATTACAGTTGGTAAAAATAGTAGACACAGGTTCTGCAGACATGGAGAATGTACCACAACATCTAGAAATTTCAGGAATTAAACTTATTTGTCAGCCCCTCCATACCTTGTTTTAATCTCTGGTCTTGTCATAAAAATTTCAAATAGTTTTTTTTTTTGTTCACTCAATCTTTTTTTTGGTTTCCATATATGAAATGTAATGTTTTTTTTCTTTCTGAGTAGTGTGAGCTAACGAGAGACAAAGTGCTCTTTGTAATGAGTAAGAGTATAGAGATAGTTTTTTTTTTTTTATAATACGCAGCAACGCATATGTATGAATGAAAAATTTACACACACCAGTGTAAGATATTTGCGCTGAAATAGAGTGTTTTGTAGATGCACAGCAGTGCGGACAAAACAGTGCAAAGTGCAGAGGCAGCAATGCAAAGACAGTGTGTTGATTTTAAGAGGAGACAGAGTATTTTGCTTTCTATAATGTACAACAGTGTAGACACAGTAATGTAATTTTTTTTGAGAGAGTGAAGTTTTTTAACTGCCTCTTAAGCAGCCTTGTTGTAATTCCTCTGTTAGAGGAAGTATTGTTAATGAATACAAAGTCCCTTTTGTTGTGCATTGTTGAAACTCTGTTATCAGAAAATATTATTTTTGTTTTGTTGCGTAAAAAACAGAGTGTTGCTGAAACAACAGTTTTGCGTTGCTGAAACACCGTATTCCGCAAATGATTTATTTTTTTTAATTTCCTGTGTTAAAAACAGAGTATTATTCTCTGTTTGTCTATTCTGGAATTATCAGAAATTCCCAACATGGTATCAGAGCTTGTCCAGGCTTTTTCAAGGTGTCAAAGAAGTGAAGGAACTTGCTGCAGCAGCTTCTCCAGCAGAGTGAAGATATTCAAGAAAGGATGTAGGTATTTCCCAGATTAGTTTTATGTGTTGCTGTTGAAGACAGACAGTGATTTTTAAATACACACTCTGTATTTTGAAGCATAGTTTAGAGTGCAAGAATGGCTAGCTCCAGCACCAACACAAGCACTAGCATGAGTATGTCTAATACTCAGCTCCCACAATTTAATGGGAAAAGCTATGACTATTGGGCAATAACCATGAGAGCCCTATTTGCCTCACAAGATCTATGGGAATTTGTTGAATATGGGTTTGAAGAACTAGCAGATGAAAATGAGTTTAACAGATTAACTCAGGCAGAGAAAGATCTGTTGAAGAGCAATAGGAAGAAGGATTCAAAAGCCCTCGTATTTTTGTATCAAGCAGTGCATGAGAGTGTGTTTCCAAGGATAGCAGCAGCCAAGACATCCAAAGAAGCATGGAAAACTCTCAAGACATCCTATCATGGCATGAAGAAATTAAAGACAACAAAACTACAGTTGCTGAGGAGAGATTTTGAGAATCTTTTCATGAAGGAGTCAGACAATATTGACTCATTCTTCAGACATGTAATTGGTCTGGTCACACAGATAAGGACTCATGGAGAAATTCTTGAAGAAAGGAGGATTCTGGAGAAACTATTGAGGATCCTACCCTCAAAGTTTGATGTGATTGTCACCACCATAAAAGAAACAAAGGATCTCTCAAACTTCTCAGTTGATGACCTACATGCATCACTGATAACACATGAGC
>APFE030602850.1:0-14103 GCA_000404065.3 Pinus taeda | reverse complement strand
ATGATAATCAAAAGAGGATTTTTAAGTGAAATGGACAGTGATAATTTGATACCAACATTCCCCCAAACTCGGGATTTTTCATGCCCTCATGCAAATGAATTCTAACCTAACAAATTCTGCCTTCAGCCTCTGCTGTTTGAAGTAAAGCGTTGATGTTTATTTGGGCTTCATATATTGTCTTCAAGATTTGATACTTGGTTTTAATTGCCTTCTTTTTCTTGTAAAGTTATAGGCCTTCCTACATATTTGCATTTTATAAGCTTTAAGTTTCTTAACCTTATTTTTCAATTTTTCATTCTCATCTTGAAATTTCTTTCTTTGTATTTTAAGTGTTTCATTTTCTCTTTTCACCACTCTTTCCAAAACTTCTGATTCCATAAGTTGCTGCTGTAATTTCTCAACTTTCCTTTCCAGCTTCCTTTTCTTCTTTCCTAAGAATTTTTCTTCTTGTTGTTCCTTTTCCTTGTCTTTTAATTCCAATAATTGTATGTAATCATACTGGGGTTGTTGTAGAATTTCATCTTCCTCCACCATTTTCCCTTTCTGACCAAAATTAGTTTTTCTGGACTTCCTTGTGTAGGTTGTAAAATTTTTATCCTGTTTAGCTTTCTCAACTTCCTCTCTTACCATTCTTCTTGTCTTAATACTGCTGCTGGATGGAGCAAAGTTACTTTGTCTGTACTCTGAAAAGTCTTCCTCTGTAGCATCTACATCAATCAATAGTTCTGCATGTTGGTACCCTTCCTTTAAATTCTGTTGTTCTTCCTGTGAATCTCGCTGCTTTGCTTACTCCTCATCTGCTATAAACTCATTAGTCACCAATAATTTCTTCCATGTCACACTTACCTTTTGTAGTTAAAACTCAATAAAGATTTTTACCAAGCCATGATGATATAAACTCCTATTCTTTTTTTTTATTTGTTTTTGTATGGTCTTAGACATCCTAGTTAAGATTTGCAAAAGAAAATAAGGCAAGATTATAACACAATCCCCTCTTAGATGCATTAACAGTTTGATATGATAAAGAAATATAATGTTGTATCTTCCCTCACAGGTTATATATTTTTGAATGACATAGACTATTTCATCCCATGGATGAATGAGCCAACTCCTAGGAATCTCTAATTTCCAGTAAAAGGATGATACCCTTGTCCTGGATATGAAATGTGTCCATGTTTTATCCTTGAACTGCTTTGTTTTAAAATACTTCTCCCCTTCTGGGCTTATGCCTATTGCTTGAGAAATTGTGTCTTTTGAGACCCTAAAAGACAAGTTTCCTACAATGGCCCTCTCTTTAGTGAATGAAGAGGCAAACTCCCTTGTTGTTAGCTCATTGTGCCCATTACATTTTTCTAGGAATTTCAGCCATTGTTTTGCCCTAGAAATGTCTATGCAGTCCTTATGGAATTTGGAAGGGTCAAATTATTCTGGCTTTGTTCTGTTTTCCATGAGAGAAATTTGTTTACCTCCAGT
Organism: Pinus taeda; assembly: GCA_000404065.3. Classification (NCBI taxonomy): domain Eukaryota; kingdom Viridiplantae; phylum Streptophyta; class Pinopsida; order Pinales; family Pinaceae; genus Pinus; species Pinus taeda. Next base: position 12,630 of record APFE030602850.1, on the reverse strand, counting down.
TACCCTGTGCTGTAAGAAGAATTTACAGTTGTAAAAAAAGTACTGCATTTTCCTTATGTTGTAAAAAGAATTTTACCATAATTGTGATAAGAAAACTACCTGAGCCTGAGTGCTATGCGTGTCTCTATTTTTTAGTTGAGGACGTTGTCAATTAAATCGGAATGCCCTTTAACCTATTTTGTAGAATCTCCCCTGTGTTGTGGCCCTCTTACTCGTATGTTGACATTGTTATTATCAACATACTTGTAACGTGATACCCATACGTATTTTAGAGATGATTTCGTTTTAATCTTCAGAATGTTAAACAACTTCTTACTAGTCACTAAGAGAAATTCACAGCATTCTCTACAGGTTCGGACTTCTACCTATACTCCATGATAAATACAACGTTTACTTCCCTTTTTCAACACAGCGGTTTCATTCATAATGAACCTTACTGCCTCCATACATCACTTGATTATGCAACGAACCCTCGGTCCCTTCATGCAGCATATACTTCAATGATGATCCTTTAGTTCCTTACACAGGGATTTTTAATGACGTCCTAAGCAGTCCTGGTAGTAGTCTTTGAATGATGAAATTGGGTATGGTGCAAGCCCTTTGCTAAAATCGTGAGGGCTATAAATCATTATGGCCTCTTCAGATTGTGAGGGCATCGGGTCATTATGATTTCTCTGAACTAGCCATTAATCCTTATTATGATAGCATACCCTTTGTCTATCAATTTTTTTATGTTCTAGATTTAATAAAATTTAGGTTGAAAACCATAAAAATTTATAGATCCTTCATCTTTGTGACCTGATCCCATTCTTCAAAATTCGAATATGTAGCTACTAATTGGTGGCTTCTAATCTGTAGTTGTCGACTTAATTGGTTTTGAGTATGCATGCTTAGTTTTAGTAGGTTTGTTGGTACTTATGACCATAGGTTGAATGTTGAATTAGAAATGTATGTACAGGATAAAAGATAGGCTTTAAGAATTAGGTTTAGGGATATGTACAAGATAGAAAATAGGACTAATGTAATTAGAAATGTATGTACATGATAGAAAATCTAGTTTTTAAAAGTAGAAATGACTCCTACAAGATATAAAAATGGGCATGTATGATATAGGATAGGCTACATATTAGAAACTAAAATCAATAATCATCATAAACCACTAGTTAAAACTTTGAATTAATAAAAGAAATTAAAAGTATTAAAATGAAAATTCTTACAGCCCTCTGATATTTCCTTGTTTGGAAGCTAGCTTTTGTTGTTTGATATGTTCAGGCATAGTAGAATGCGATGGTGTCCATTTCTCTCTTAAGTGTAGTCTCTTTTCCTTAGGTGCAGTCCAATCTTCTTCTTCTTAGGTGCAGTCTTCTTCTTTGTAGATGCAATCTTCCTCTTAAAATATCCCATTCTGATAATGGCATAGAACAGGTCCCTTTTCTGAGAATGAGAATTTGTATATAATAGGTCCCTTTCTGAGATATGTTCTGAGTTTAAAATTTGATCAAATCCTTTGAAAACAAATACTGAGCAACAATCATTTTTTTATTTTTTTGTTGAGAATCTATTAGAAAATGTAAAGACAAATCTCTTCCTCTGCTGGAGATGAAATTAGGGAGATGGAAAAGCATGAACAGGTTCAGACTTTATTCTCCCCTACTGATGATTTGACTTGTCCTCAAGTCATGTTTCTTTGAGAATCCTTTTATTTTGAAATTGAAACTAAAGAAAAAGGAATTCTTACAAGCCAATTGCTTGGTTTTCTCATAAGAATTCGTGTTTAGAGTATGCCATATCTGGTTTTCATATCTAAACATTATTATGTGTTTTTTTTTTCTTTTTTTTTTTAAACTTTAAAGAAGAAAAAAAAAACTAATTAAGGCTTAGATATTACAGCTGACTACTGTACTATCTGTACCTCCTTTTGTTGTGATACTGTCTCCATGAAATCTTCTTTGCTAACAGGGTTATGATAGATCTTTAGCCTATGTCCATTTACTAGATATGTTTCTCCTTCCTGGTCAATTGTGGTGAATTTGACTGATCCATTCTCAAAGACTTCAATGATTTCATAAGGGCCCGTCCAATGGGTTGTAAATTTGGCTTTGTAGTCTTTGAATTTTGAGTCAAAGAGTAATGCCCAGTCACCAACTTGAAATTCTTTCTTCTTAATTAACTCATCATGCCATTGTCTCCTTTGTTGTTGTATCATTGTTGTCCTTTCCACTGCTTGCAGTCTCATCTTGTCTAGCTGATTTAATTGCATGATTCTTTATTGCTGAGCTTCAGAGAGATCTATTCCTAAGTATGTAGCTAGTTTGTAAGTATGTATTTGAAATTCTATTGGCAGCATGACTTCTTTGCGATACACTAGCTGATAAGGTGTAAACCCTGTTGTGCTTTTCCAAGTGATTCTATATGCCCAGAGTGCTTCATTGAGCTTATATGCCCAATCCATCCTGTTTGTTGCCACTTTTTTTGTCATGATCCCTTCTAGTGTCTTGTTTGTAGATTCCACTTAGCCATTGGCCTGCGGATGGTAGGGTGTACTCCCTTTGTGCTTGATTTTGTACTTGTCAGTAATTTCTTGAACCAGTCTGGAAGTGAATTGACTCCCTTGGTCGGTTACTATCTCTCTGGGCACTCCATATCTAACAAAGATTTCTTTGAAAAAGGAAATTGACTATTGTTTGTTCAGTTGTCCTAAAAGTGCCTTTGGTTCAACCCATTTAGTCACATAATCAGTACATACAAGAATGTACTTCTTACCTTTGGATGGTGGATTGATGGGTCCAACAAAGTCAAGAGCCCGTTTTTCAAATGGCTCTAGATGTAATTGTGATTGTAGTGGCATCTCATCGGAGGTGATTGGTCTACCCATGTGTTGGCAGCTGTCACAACTTCTTACATACTTCTTTGAATCTTTGAAAACTGATGGCCAATAGTAGCCAAGGCTAAGAATTTTATGTGTTGTCCGCTTAGCTGCAAAATGACCACCACAAGTTTGATCATGGCATCATGTTAGTATGTCAATAATTTCATCCTCTCTAATGCATCTTCTAATGATCATATCATAACCAGTGTAAAACAAATCGCCATTAACCGATGAATAGCTTGCGCTTTGTTTGATGAGTCTTTTCTTCTCCTTCGAACTGAAAGATGGAGGTACTTTTCCTATGGACAAGTAATTAGCTAAATCAGCGTACCATAGAGTTAACATTGAAATTGCAAACAAGTGTTCATTAGGAAATGAATCTTCAACTTGGACAACTTCACCTAGATTTTGTAGTCTAGAAAAGTAATCTGCTACCTGGTTCTCTTTCCCTGGCCTATCTAGTATGGTGAGATTAAATTCTTGCAGTAAGAGTAACCATCTGGTGATCCTGCCATTAGTAATAGGTTTTTTCATTAAGTATCTAATGGTGGAGTGGTCAGTGTGAATGAGGACTTCATATCTAGTTATGTAGTGACAAAATTTGTTCACCACATGTATAATTGCAAGAATTTTCTTTTTCATTACTGTGTAGTTGAGTTCAACAGGAGTCAAATTTTTACTGATAAAGTAAATGGCATAAGTTAAAGCATCTTATTTCTGCCCTAATGAAGCCCCTACTGCTGTATCGGATGCATCAGTTGAGATGTGAAAAGGTAAAGTCCAATTGGGTCCCCTTAAAACTCGAGCAGTGCTTAGTTTCTCTTTTAGTTTCTCAAAAGCATTTTGACAAGCCTCATTCCAATTGAAGGATACATCTTTTGCAAGAAGTTTAAACAAAGGCAAAGCTATCCAACTAAAGTTTTCAATAAATCTTCTATAATAGCTTGCATAACCAAGAAAGTTTATTACATCTTTTTGATTTGTTGGAATTGGCAATTCGACAATTATTTGTATTTTGGTTTGATCTACCTTGATTCCCTCGGGAGAAATATGATGTCCTAAGACTATTCCCTCATTCATCATCATATAACATTTTTCATTGCTTAAAGACAAATTGGTTTCTATACATCGTTGTAAAACTTTCTCAATATTTTGCAAAGAATTGTTAAAGGAATCACCATATATTGAAAAATCATCCATATATATCTCAACACATTCGTGGACCAAATCAGTAAAAATTTCTAATACTGCTCTCAGAAATGTTGCTAGAGTATTACACAAGCCAAATGGTAGTACATTGTAAGCATGTGTGCCCCAGGGACAGGTAAATGTTGTCTTGTCTTGGTCTTTTGAGGCTATGCTGATCTAATTGTAGCCACTAAAACCATCCAGGAAGGAAAATGACATTTTTCCAGCTAATGTATCCAAAACTTGGTCAATAAATAGCAGTGGAAAATAATCTTTAAGGGTGGCTTTATTTAGTTCTCTATAGTCAACACAAACTTGCCACTTACCATTTTGCTTGGGGACTATTACTAGCGGAGATACCCATTGACTGTCGGAAATGGGGTAAATGAACTTTACTTTTAGTAACTTCTGCAATTCGTCTCTTACAATACCTTTGATCATGGGGTTCCTCTATCTCTTTGGTTGCACTGGTTGAATAGTAGTGTCTGTATACATACGATGAGTGCAAGTTCCCGGGTGAATTCCCTGCATGCCAGTGTAGTCCCAAGAGAATGCCTTTTGGTATTTGGTAAACAAATCAAGTAATTTTCGTTCCTGAGATGTTTCTAGAAATTCCCCAATGTTCAATGTTTTTCTTGGGATGATTTCTATAGTCTTACTTTGTGTGTTTGTAATGGAGTTGCTTGGAAAGATCTCTTCAAATAATTTTTTAATAGAATACATGGTACAAGTCTCCTGAAAGCTTTGTGCCAATATTTGATCTGCAGTAGTGTATTGTTCATTTCTCAACTCTTCTAAAACATCAGGTTGAGAGATAAACATTTCCACTAAATCTTCATTGTTGTTCTCCCTGATATCATACAATTGATTGATGCTTAAAACAGAGTATATTTCATCCTTATCATTGTATTTGTCATATAGCCATAGGTTTTGTGTTACTGTTAGAGCTTGTGTTTATGGGTACAAGGTAAGTTATTTTCTCTCCGTGCCTCTAGAAATGATCATGTTACTAGATCTACACCCAACGAATGCATCAGCAGTTGCAAACCATGGTCTGCCAAGTATGAGTGGGTGTCCTCCTAAACTTGATTTTGGCTGGAGTACTAAGAAATAAACTGGGTACTCCCAAGAGTCCAGTGAAACAATTATATCTTCCAGTATCCCTTCAGGAATGACTTTAGAGCAATCTGCTAATTCCAAAACAATCGGGGTTGACTGTAAATTTGTTAGCTACAAAATTTTCATTGTGTCCAATGTCATTATATTTATTGCTGCTCCTAAATCAATCAAAGTGTTTGGAATTAAAATTTTGTTGATAATTGTTGTGACTCTAGGTATGCCTCGGTCAACACATTTTTCCATGGATATGATATTTGACATCAGGCCAACTAAATTGCCAATAACATGTATTGTTTGTGGATCAAATCATTTCTTTGCAAGATTTTTGAGACAAACCTCTTTAATGGCTTTGGTATAAATCAGAATATCCTTGATTTCCCGGAGTAATGGCATTTTGACATACACATTTCTCAATTCATCAAGAACATCGAATTGTGGAAATGGTGTGGGTAACTTTGGTTGAAGTAATCATTCTGGAAATGGAGGTGATTGTAGTGTTTTGATTTGTTGACCCTGTTCTAAATTGTTTTATGTTGGGTCATTTTTTTTACTGTGTGTTGCTTTTTCTTGTTCATCAATTTGACTCTATTTTTTGTGACTCTGTTGGAACAGGTGAAGGTTCTTATTGTAGAGTTCGACCTGACCTTAGTTCAATGTTTTGCAACGGCAGAGTTGGGTACAATGGTCCTTCATCCATGCTGTAAGCTGGTCTATCTATTCGGTTGTTTGGTTTAGATATGGGTTGAGCTGGTAGCTGTGTGGGTTTAGGAGGTTGGTTGGATGGTAATTGTAGTTGTGGTGAATTTATTTATGGAGGAGCATGTAATATTTGTTGAGGATTTTGTTGTTGATAAGCAACTGGTTGTTGAGGGTATTTTTGTGGATATCGCTGAGAATATTGTTGCTAATAGTGTTGGGGATATGGCTGAGCAAGTGGTTGTTGATATTGCTGAGGTTGTTGTTGAGTAAATTGCTGAGGATAAGAATATCCTTTCCATCCTTGTTGTGGATAGATTTGATGTTGTTGATTAAACCAATTTTGCCAAGGCATAGGAACATTCCAAGAATTTTGAAGATGCATGGTATAATTTGCTAGATTTGGATTTTGATACATACCTGGAGGTCTTGGCTGCCATGGCCTTCTAGCTCCCATGAAATACATGTTCTCCATCTCTGCATTGGTTTCAAAATTATAATTCTGCAAAATTTTCATCTTTGTGCAATCCTTAGTGTAATGATTTTTTGTACAAAACCCACGAATCTGCACATTATCTAAAGTACATTCTTTCAAAGCATGTTTTCGTCTGCATTTGGGATAGTATATAGATAACTCTTGTTCTTGTTCATCTTGTATTTTCTTTGTTTTTAAAGTGTCTATTTGATTCCCCAAGGTGCTTCAAAAGTCTATTTTGAAATCTTCAAATAGATTGCCTAGTTCAGCTCTAGTGATATTTCCTGTGGAAGATTTAGTGATCTTAGATGTCATAGCTCTTTTTCCATTTCTTGCCCTACTTCTGGAGTGATTTTGACACAAGTCAACAATCTCATCAAAAGGTAAATTAGAAATGTCCCCTTTACCCATGAGATTGAGGTCATCTAGATACTCATCCTGGATGCCCTTCAGAAATATTGTTCGAATAAGATCAACAGACATGGTTCTATGTTTTGATTTTTGTAGATTCTATGAGAATATTTCCAAGTATTCCTCTAAGGTCTCATCTTCTTGTTGATTCATTCTAGAGATGTCATCTTTAGAATCTTTTGATCAACATTAAGGTTGATACTTCTTCAAAAATATTTTTTTCATGTCATCCTAATCAGTGAATGAATGTTCACCTAATCCCATGAGCCACCTAAGTGTTGTTTCTTTTAATGTAGTAGGAAAATGTCGAAATCTATATGCATCATCGGTATATCCATAGGTTCGGCATACTATGTCAAATTCGAACAAAAATGAATCAGGGTCTTCAAATGCCATACCATAAAAGTTTGGTAATATAGATGGTGGTATATTTTTCATTTTAATTTCCTCATCCATATACTCTCCTCTATCTTGAATTGGAAATTTAAATGTGGATTCCTCTGCCTCTGGTGGATTTGGATCTCCTCCAAACAGAGTATCATTTCCTTGTTTTTCTTCATTATCTCTTTTTCTTCCCCTTTCTTCCATTTGTCTCTCATACTCTCTTAATTATTCTGCAGTAGGTCCTCTGGATCCTCCATCTTCAGCCATTGTGATTTGTGACTTGTCTAAAGTTTCTATCTCTTCTTCTTGTTTTAGTTCTTGAGGGAAAATCTGTTCAAAGATAGGTTGTTGGATTCTTGTACTACTCTCTTTTAGTTTCCCTACTGTAGAAGTCTTAGGTATATATATTTTCTTTGCCTCATGAACCAGTAGGATTTGTCTTTCAACTAGAGTAGGTCTTTGGCCTGATCTTTGTTTTTCCTCAAGTTTTTCCACAGTAACTTTTCCAACTGGTGTTTTGTACTCAATATTTCTAATGGTTCTGCTCCTAATGGTGGGTTAGTTGTTGGTTGGGGGGCTTTTGTGAATCTTCCTTTCTCATCCCTAAATCTAGACATAAATAAACATGACTAAAAATTAAATTGAAATCTATGTTTTTGTTGTTTTGTTGATTTTAGGTGTTTTTTTTAGCTTTTTTTCTAGATCTTTCTAGTTGCACCTCCTCGGCAACGGTGCCAAAATATTTGGTTATTACTTACTAAGGTAAGTTAAGCTCTTAATTCCTTTATGAACCTCAGAAATTACACTTAGAGGCACTCATCTAATGTATATAGATCTAGAAGGATCTAAGGTTCTAATGATAGCCTAGTGAAATGAAATTAACAATATTCTCTTACAAGAGGTCCTTCCTTGTCTTTTCAAACACTTAAGCATCAATTTAGATGAAAACAAATCTAATGAAATTCCGATTGCCTAGGTAACAAAACCATAGTATTAATGACTGGTTAAAAATCCTATCATTCCCTTACAAGAATCTTGCTCAATAGAATCCTTTCCAATCCTTGGATCATAACAATTCAAAGCAATTTCAACATCTAACTAATCCAAGCAACAAATAAGATAAGTAATGTTGCAAACCAATGACAATTGAATCCCTTACAATAATCACTTATCTAACTGCAAATTAAATTTAACAATGACAAATCTATATCACTTGGAAATCAAACCATGAACTATCTTTGAAATTAAAGCCAATAAGAAAATATCGAAATTAAGCATATATATCCATCTTCAAGATTAGTATTGGTTGAGTCCTTTTACAAGGCTCTTTTCACAATGAATGCAAATTCTTTCCAATTAACAACTTCAATCACATAACCTTCCTTACAGCACATAAAATAACCTCTGAATTTTAAATCTATCTATGCAACTAGTAAAGAAACTTGAAGACAGAGTGTACCAGCATAGTGATGAGGGCCCTTCAACACTTAACAAGAACACCGAAAAACAATTTAGAAGAATATGACTATTGGACCTGGAGGCATAAAATCGATAGTGAAGTTTGTATTAAGTCTAGAATTAAAAATGCATAGATTGTACTTTCATGTGTCCAAATCTAGTAGAAACATAGTCTTTCCTCCTAGGTTATTTATCACAAATCCTATAACAAAAGAAGCTATTCTGCTCCATATTATCCTAACAGAATTCTATTAATTACATCCAAGAAGGTGAAAATTGAATCAGTTCCTTCATTTATGGAAAAATTCTCAAAATGGAAATTATTTTGTTCACAAAATCTGGAAATTTTGTTGAAGTGGCTGGGTTTGACCAGCATTGACCGGAAAACTATTTTCTTCAAATTCGAAAGTGGATAGGTAATCCACCATCCGTGTACATCTAGCTTCATGCCCATAATCTTCAAATTTTCCAACCTGTTATGCAACATGTCAAACCATGGAGCAATTACAGGAAGTTACTTCTTGTAATTTTCTGGAAAATGTCATTTTTAACACAATAATTTCAAAAATTAATTTCGAGCTAAAAATAATGATAATGACATCATATCATCTAGTTTCTAAGGATTATGGCTGGAATATGAAGGTTAGAAGGTCAAAAATGATAATCAAAAGAGGATTTTAAAGTGAAATGGACAGTCATAATTTGATACCAACAAGGACTACATCAATAGATGAAGTAGGAGATCCTCTCGATTGAATTTCTAACCATAGAACTTCAGGAGTTCTATGGCTAGGAGTATGAGCTTAAGATGGAGGTGTATCTCTTCTTATTCGGTGGAGTAGGTGGTGTTGTAGGAATTGAACTCCTGCCTCTAGCTATAAATCTACCCCTAGAGTCTCTTTCTCTATGCATATCATTTCTTTTTCAATGTAAGAGATAAGGTTACCTAATTACACTTCCCCGACAATGGTGCCAAAATGTTTAGTCAATTTAGTGTTCTAAATTTCTTGCATAAATTATCAACCGAAATTTGTAAGCTGATGAAGTGTAGTGCACTATATGTTCTTAGTTAACCATTCTTACTTCGTTGTTTTGTATTTTTATATTGTTTTGGGGGTTTTTGTTCTTTGATTCCTAATGATGTACAATCTAAACTATGAGAAACTTAATCTAAACTTCCTAAAGGTGAACCAAGAGGCTAAAACTAGTCAAAATCTAATTTAAAGAAAGGAAAAACAGAGTATCTGTCCTATCTTGTCCTTAATCCTAAGTCATGAATCTAATTCTTAAAGTTAAAGGTGAATTTATAATGCATGTTGAAATAAATACAGAGAATGAAATCAACTAAAGTACTTCTAGTTACTCTAACCTTCAATTTTGGAAGATAACCTTCTTGAGATGGAATACAAGCAACTTTTTGTACTTTATGATCTAAAGAACTAAATGAAAACATGCAGAAGGTAACTGATTGATTTCAACCATTGTGTGAAGTAAATCTTTAGCCATTTAGTTTAGGATGGGTATCAACTTGAAATGGTGATAAATAACATTCATTAACGTAGTGTATTGACAATCTAAACTAGAAAATAAATAACAAAACAATGGGTAAACTAGTTAACAATGCATTCTCATTACTTCAACCTTACTATGTTTAGAAACAAAATTGTTTCCTTTCATGAAATGTGTTGGAGAAACAAGACTGCACAATTGAGTTTTCACATTATGCTATTGATTAAAACTAAAAGAAATCAACCTAAGTTAGAAATACTGCTGAAAGAAAATGGTGAAATTGAAACTAAATAGAAAATGAAATGGAAAGAAAACCTCCTTCAGTGCAGGGGCCCTCTGCAACTGACTGGGTTGAGCTGCTAGCTAATTGAAAATGCTCTTTTAAATGATCATTGGTCAACACACGATTGTATATTATAGACAAGAATGAAGTCCAAAAATATAGAGCTGAAGGTTTGAATTTAATACATCAAATTCTTTTAACCCCCCTCGATTCTGTATAACCAATATTTAAAAGGAAATAATCATCACTGTCTTTGAGGAAAACTAACTACAGCTGGCCTATACGTATTACAACAGGACTGCATAAATGTTTGATTAGCTACAGGTGACTTGAATTCGAGCGAGATGTTTGCAACAGAACCGTTAACACAAGTGGCTGATCCAAGTTAATGATGCAACAGAACTCTAGGATTTATTGATTAACCACGAGAGAGTAGATGAAGAGTCCTATTGCTTCCAAGTATCATATGTTTGACTCCACCTTTGACTACGATCTTGAGCTTGATTTCTTGTCGATCTGGGCTGAGTGACTAGGATAGAATCCATGTGGAGATGATTCTAGAGATGCCCATGTGGCCGATTTCTTCATTTGACACCTGGAACCTTCTAGACCATGGAAGTAGCTACAGAATACATAGTTAGCAGTAAAATAGGCTGCGTTCTGTAGCTAATTTGCAAAAAATTATTCAAATAGAAAAAACATAAAAATATAACATGTCAATCATTTAATGTCCTCCTTAAAACAAAACCTATCAGTTATCATTGATGGGGATCTGTAATCTTATGGAAAAGAAAGGGAGAGAAGTGAGAAAAGCTATCAAGGAGAGGGTAATTCTGAGGTTCAACAGTTCCCTGTTGCACAGTCACCTGCCAGTCACTCTCCCATCACGCAGTACTCTGCCACTCAATTCAACCGGAAGATGGATATACATCTTTTCCTTTATATTCCTGGTGTCTTCTACCTCTTCCTCCTCAACTCGAGGCTCCACCGTGAGGCCAGGACTTCACCATATCTACCAAAGTCAAGCCCCCTTTCTTCGCCCTTCTCCCACTTTCCCGCACTTGTGACCCAACCCACTGTACAGAGGTTAGAAATAAAGACAATGTAGGCAAGTCTAGAATATAATTTGTACAAAGAACCACCTGAAAAACAAGCATTAACTTAATGAATGGCTAAAAAAAATATGCAACGTCGAACAACACTGCGTCCCTTCATAATTCCACCACTCGAGCTAGCAAGCATATATAATTAATAACCCTCCTGAGGTGGGAGGTATCACCATAATAAGAATGGTGTCCCCCATACCCCCCTAAGCCCTGAGTCCGTAGACTTGGGCATGATCATTTTCCAAATCCCTTGCTCTCCATGGGTCTTGCCCCAATAATTCAAGCTTAAATCGGGAAATCTAATCATCAACATGTAGAGAAAACATCATGATAAATAATGGAAACTAGTAAACATGCCCATGCGAGAAAGAATATTTCCAAAAAATATAGAAATCGACATTACATAATCGAGAAGGCCTATATTTCCAGTCAAAAAAACTTCTAATTTAACTAATGTTTCATTTCCCCTCCAAGCACAAACTTTATCCTGAGTAGTTGCCCCCCACCCAGGATACAAAGATAAAATTATAACATACCAGACTTTATACGCCAACCTAGAGGAGAGACAGGAAACAACTAGGTATTCCTCTCGCGTTCCCAGTGTCGCAAACTTGTAGCCAACAAACTTAGGCTCCTTAAGAAGCTGAGGACCCAATTTTATACGCTGGATATATGGTCTTAACTCCACCTTCGCTCCCACTATCTGTAGGTGTACCAACCTTCACGTCATCGATCTACCAAGATTTGCGATGTTTCATATTATCGCAATGAATATGTGTGTGAGGGCTTGGGGGATACCACCCACCATCCCAAAACAATAAAAGCTTTGTCATGTTAATCAAGCCCAAGTGGGCCTCCAGTTTTCTCACACCCTAGTCAGGGTGCGATGCATACTAAAAAGCCCTTCTGTAGGGTGCGATGAGCGAGAGCAGACAAATGGAAGAGGCAGTTTGCTAGGTGGAAACCCAGAGAATCTTCTAAAAACTGCTCATTTGACACTTGCCTCTCTGAATTCGCCCAGGGATGAGTAAGAGATCATGAAATATCCAAGTGGAACCAAGAACTATCAGAGAAATGACACTAATCAAAATCCAAAAAGCTGACTCACCCACCTACAAATATCTATATATGG